>JAODOY010082684.1:2444-14483 GCA_025399855.1 Forbesichthys papilliferus | reverse complement strand
TGGTTTAATGGTCTTATCAAATGTGCATGGAGGTTGTTACACTACACCATTAGTAGTGTAAACTAGTTTAGTACAGGACTATTGTTTGTAGTGTGGTTTAATGGTCTTATCAAATGTGCATGGAGGTTGTTACACTACACCATTAGTAGTGTAAACTAGTTTAGTACAGGTTAAATCACACTCTAAGAACACACACATTAAGGAGACAGTGATATGTTCCACATTAGATATTTTACATGTTTCCAGGATCTGGTTTATGAATAAATATGATTATGATGGATCCACTGTCTGCCGGGATCCTGGACTGTCCCTAAACATTTACTTCTAGGCTTGGTATAAATTGTTGTACAATGATTGTGAGATGACCCAGCCTGTGTAAATGGGATTTGTGTTTGTCTGACAGAGTACATTTAAGCCTAGTTTTGTTTTTGTGTTTTTTTTTCAGGTCTAAACAGGATTATCAGAGATGCTCTGCACTGCAGGCATTAGTGCTACGGTCTATTAAAAGCCATGCTAAATGTGTTCATTGGATTATTATATATTGTGGTTTGGCTTGGATTAGACTGGTTTAGTTATGGCATGGCAGAACTGTCAATCTTTATTATACAGTATTGGTTTGGTTAAGTGTGACACTGTTTAAACAGTGTTTTGAAATAAAGGTGTACATGCACCCACATACAGTACAGTATGTGGGTGCATGATGCAAAGCTGCACTGGTTGCGATACAAGGTAACGAAACTAACTTTTAAAAATCGTTTACATCAATACTCAGTGTGTGTGTGTGTGTGTGTGGGGGGGGGGGGGGCAGAATGCTATTGATGCCACTGTGTGTTTTTCCCTTAATAATGTAACAAGCTCACTGTCAACAATACTGTTTGTCATATTCCTCTGCCTTTCCATGGCCACACACAAACACATGGGAGGTAATATACAGTGTTGGAAACGCCTCGGCTATTAGTGGAGAGGGGAAAAAACTAACATGGAGACTGTGTGTGTGCCCGTGGTGCTTGACTGATGGAATGAGCATATTGCAATGCTTAGAAAGTAATGGAGGGCTATTATTGCAGCGGACAACGTCTTGGCAATTAACCTCCCCAGTACACACACTAACACCTATTCCTCATAGTAGCCCTTCATTAGCTCGTTGATTCCACCTTGAATGTTAGAGATCCAATTACCCTGTTTGGGAATACAGGGGCTCCCCAAAAATATGCTTCAGAAATTAGCTGTCAACTCTCATCAAATGCCACTGTCACACATTGTGACTTTCTCACACACACGCACACACACACACACTCTGATGCAGCTCTCTGTTCATCCCTCGTTCAGAGGGCATCTGTTACACGGGGCCTGGCATTTCAGTGCTAAATGAACCGTTAAATGGGAATTGTATCGGGGCTGCAATCATTCCGCTAATTGGGAAATAGCATGGTCATTTTGCTAATCACCTGACCCCCCTTTTTACTCCCTCTCACCTATGGCTTGCTAACCTGCCATAATGTACAGTGCACACATACACACGCACATTCGCATACATACTGTACACAGGCACACACACACACACACACACACACCATAGTTTTCTGCTGGACTCCGTCCCTAACCTCTCCTTTGCTTGTTTAACCAAGGCACCGAGATTGAACACACTGACGTACATTAATAAGTCATGTACAGTATATAGTTTATAGTATGGTGCATAGCGTGTATATTCTCTCTCTCTCTCTCAGTTCCATCCATCTTTTCTATACCTCTTTCTAAATTCACCTCCCCATCTCTGTTCATATCCCCTTCTCCCTCCAACTCTACTTCTTTATTCTCTCTACATGTTTCATCTCTCCATTCCCCTGCCATTGTTTATTTGTCGTATCCTTTCAAAGTTTATCCTAACCATCCCCCCCCCCTTCCCCACTCACACACACAGAGGAGAGACGTTAGTGTTTGTATCACAGTGTGCGGAGGGGGATTAGCACTTTGATCACGGATGATTTCGCCTCACACACCCGTCACAATGACAAACTCCGTAAATAAGTGGTGCCACAGGGCCTTTCTTCCACACAAAGGATAGGCAAACATATGCCGTATTATATCCCATTTTTGGCCTCCATGTTTGACACTCGAAAGATGAGATGTTTTTATTTATTTATTATTTTTTTCTTTTTTATCAGAGCCTATACTGTGAATTCAACACAAAGAAGGTTGAAATGGACACAAAACGCAATACTTTTTTTTTGCCCTGCATTTAATCAAACCACATTACATTTTTTTGCTGAATACGTGAGTTAGATTCTCACCTTATAATTCGATTCTAAGTCTGAGAACTCAGTTATTTTGCTTGTTTTGTGGCTGTTCTCATACAGTACTATCCCCTCTCATGGATACAGTAGATGTGATTTAGGTTCTGTGTGTTCTGGAATGAGTTACCATGGTTGTGCAAACCTTGCAGGTCATTCACATTATGTTTGCTCATTGGAGACCAGCTGGACATACAAGAAGGCCACCTGCATTCCACTCTCAATAGTCCTATCACACAAACACTCTCTCTCTCTCTCTCTCTCTCTCTCTCTCTCTCTCTCTCTCTCTCTCTCTCTCTCTCTCTCTCTCACTGAATGAAGCTAAGCTGAGTGGGAGGTCTGACACACCGTGGAGAGATTTTTTTAGTGAAAAGGAGATTGTTGAAAAAGGTGGGAGATTTACAATAGAGGGTACTCCATGGAACATTACCAGTAAAATATGTTGTGTCTGTGTTGAACCCGAATGTTGGTGAACACTGGCTGTTTTGCAATGACAAACAATGTTTCACTGTTTTACAGAATGTGCAAGACTAGCCCCCCTGGTGAACAGAATGGAGCAAATATTTTTTTCAAAACAGACTTTAGTATTTGGTGCTAAACATTGTTAAACAAAAAAAGCCTTCATGAAGATCTGGTCTTATGGAGGAGCACTGTGCTTGTGTATAGAGTGGGAGTTGGTCTTTGGAGCCACATCTCTTAGGACAGAGGTGCTGTGTGGTTATGTGATTATTGATTGTATAACACTATTTTCTATTTTGTGCAATCTAATTAACTGAAAAATGTGTTGTAGTTTGATGTGTAGGAAAAAAGGTGTATAAAAACACAAAAAAACTCCCTCCCTCTTTCTCTCTCTCTCTTGAATACTGTATATCTACAGTATCTCTGTATATCCCTATTTATCGTAAACGCCTGCAGCAACTGATAGGATAATTTATAGCATCCAGGCTAATGAAGAGAGAAATGTATTCGTCAAACAAATGAGCTCATTAATCTGGTGAACTGTGGTTCGTTAGCCTTTAGTGTCTAACATTCACACTTTAGGGCCACACACATCCACATCCACGCACATCCACACATACACTAGAGGAGAGTCTGGTATTTTGTGTGTATATATGTGTGTGTGTGTGGGGGGGGGGATGTAACCATTAACATTTCAAACATATACATTGACGTTGGCTTTAATTACAAGCCATATCAGGTGCATGGCATGACTGTGACCGGGAGAGTGGATGTCTGGATAGATGGACTTGAAGAGGGGTTATATGAGATTACAAGAATGATAACAGAGTTAGCCATTTTGGGGGTGGAGGGATCTAGAGATGAGATGGGAGATGAGAACTGTTGTTCCATGGCCTAGCATGTAATGTCTGGACACAAAGACACACACACAAACACACACACTTTTACATTACACGCTAATGGCTTTATTAAGCAGCCACTTTATTTTTTCTCCTTTATTGTGAGGTTTGGGATGATTAACCTTTAACAGCACTGCAGATCTCTCTCTCTCTCTCTCTCTCTCTCTCTCTCTCTCTCTCTCTCTCTCTCTCTCTCTCTCTCTCTCTCTCTCTCTCTCGCTCTCTCTCTCTCTCTCTCTCTTTCTGTTATCAAAATGGCAGTCACCTAATTAATTGTTGTATTGGAATACTGCTGTTTAACAAGCCATTCTGTGTAATGTTAAATGTGGAAGTGGAGCCTCAATTAGTTTCCATTGTGGGAGCTGTCCTGCCACGTTACGTTGTGTGGTTATATTGCGTATTACAATCTGATTCACTGTTGATTGTGGGGCTTTCCTTCTCAGCAGAACAAGAGTGATTTAATAACATAAGTGAAAATAAAACATGATCGGGTTCCTACCGACACCCATTTGCCTAAAAAATATTTTAACAAAAGCAATATAGTACATCCCAGTTATACAAAATAAAAAATAAAGACTAACACAGCTTTCTATCATCATAACAAATCTCAGCAACAAGCTGTGGTTTTGACATGGTCACTTATGGACATTTACAGATTTTGTTTAGTTAGATGTCATTATTTGATGTTTTAATCTTTGTGGCGGAACAGATTTAACACTTCCACTGGTTCACCCATTTATTTCTCTGGCCTGGTCTCACATTATTTTAGTTTTTTCAAATTTACCACAGACAGTCAACTTTGTCACTTTGAGTCAATTATCTATTTCAATATGCTATAATGTTTAATGTATTTTCCCTTTTTAGTAGCTTATTGTGTCCACATGCTGACCGATTGTGTCTTGTCTTTCATTACCCGACTAATGGTCTCGACACAATGTCATTAATTTGTAGAAACACTCGAGGCGAGCAGCCAGGCTGAGTCCAAGAGAGAGAACAAGAAATACAACATCCAAAGACAGCAGGGGGAATGAAAGTGCTGCCTCCTCCATCCGGCCTCGGGTGCCATTGCATTTACATTTTATGCCCCCCCCCTCTCTCTCTCTTCTTCTCTCTCTCTCTCTCTCTCTCTACTGTCAGACCCTCTTCCCACCCCCCTTATTATTTGTACTTTTCTCTGGTTGAAACGCTACTTAAAAATAAATGGTTCTTCCCCCATCCTCTTTACCAACTGGGGAACACAAGCTCTGCCTTAGTTCAAGGTTGTTGCCAAACCTCTTCTGGATCTTTCTTCCTGCACCACCAATGACCACGTCTCATGTCTGACACGGCACAGGGGTTAGAGTGGGGCCGGGGGTGCGGCACGATGGCTTGGAGAGGGGAGCTTAATACTGCTGGATAGATGAAGGCTTATTTATAGCACGGCTAATTGACAGCTGGAACAACGATGGATGGGATTAGCAGGGACATTTTCTTCATCCTGTCAGGAAGACGTGAGCGTGTGTGTGTGTGTGTGTGTGTGCGCATTAGCGTTAAGTGTGCACATGCCTTTATTTGGTTGTAGGTTGCATGGTGGGTGTTTAATTTCACATACATCTTCGGAAGCATTGTGTCAATCAAGGGTCCCCACACATACACAGGGACTCCAGTGTGTGGTTGACCTGTACTCCATTCCCATGTCTCGGTGTGTGCGTGGGTCAGCGTTCGAGACCCGCATGGGAAAGTGAGTAACAAAAGTGAGAAGCTGCAGGTTCTGCGCCAGAGAGTCAAGGCGAAAACCCCAAATAATTTACATCCCATAATGTGTGCTCTGCGGCTGGCCGTAGCCTTGGTAATGCATCGTTACCCAGGATAATGCCGTCATACGTTGTGTTGACAGAGTAGTGTGTTTTACACCTGAGTGTGACACTTACAGCTTATAGCAGCACGCTTGCCCGTGTCGAAGGGAAAGAGTATACGACTTTACAGAACATTGACTTCATATAGGGCAGCTCTCTCTCTCTCTCTCTTTCTATCTATCTCTCTCTCTCCCTCTCTCTCTCCATGCCCTTCAAATCGTTCTGTCAATCGTCCCTCGTTTCTCATTTCGTTCAAATTCCGTCTTTCTCTGCATCGTTCTAGCACACGACGTATTTTAAATGCACATAATTTGTAATCCTTATTTTCTAACGGCCTGTCTCTCTCTGTGTGTGTCTGTCCTTCTGTCCCGGTTAATCTGAAAAATAGTTTCAGTCTGCATGTCTACCTGCTTGACTCAAGAGTTGTCTGTCAATCATTCTTAATCCAAAGCAATGGGAAAAACCTCAGCTATGCCGGAGACACCTCTCTGAGTGAAATGCAGTAATACAGTTAAAGAAAAAGCTTGCACTAACCAGGACACACATACACATGCATTAGTACACAGATGCCTATTGTACACATAATTATGCATAATTATCCTTTGACTTTTATTTTCTTCTATTTTCTTTCATTATTCTGTATTCTGTCAGTTAACCTCTCCTTTTTCATCCCATCATCTATTATCTCCTGTCAGCGTTTTATCCTTTTGCCTTTCCGTTTTATTTAATCTTTCCCTGAAATGCCAGGTGCTGTAGGCCAGGCCCTAGGCTACACACACACACATGCACACACATGCGCACGCACACAAGCGGTGCACACTCCCCTGCACTGTGCATATGCGTTGAGTGCATGACATGAACGCAGCAATGTTCTGCTGGATCTGCTGTTGCTTTTAATGACACATTGGCGAGGCAATAATGCATGATAGATTTGTTAGCTGCTGCCAGTGTGTGTGTGTGTGTGCGTGCGTACTTTAGCCTATACCGGCTTAGAAATGGTCATTACACAACACCATTAAACCAAACCATGAACTAGCTAGCAACAGACCTCCCTTATTTCACACTTGGACAGCCCTGCCTACAGTTAATTGTGTGTTGCATACTGTTGAATATTAATACTATTACTAATTGTCACGGTTTGGTTTTGGACCAATCACAGGCACTTAGGAGGCAGAGGTCTATGCAACATATCACGTTTAATCTGTCTGGCAAAGGCACATCGTAGACAGAGGCAGTGCATGTCAACACTCAGGCAGGATGAACAAGCTAGGAGATGCAGAAGGCTCAGGGTGAAACACGGCGACAGACTTGACAAACTACTAACTGATGCAGCCTTCACGACCTATCAGTTAAATAATCTGTCTCTCTCTCTCTCTCTCTCTCATACACACTCTCTCTCTGTCTCTCTCTCTCTGTCTCTCTCTCTCTCTCACTCTGTCTCTCTCTCTCGCTCTCTCGCTCTCTGTCTCTCTGTCTCTCTGTCTCTCTCTCTCATACACTCTCTCTCTCTTTCTCATACACTCTCTCTCTCTCTCACTTGCTTACACATACACATTGGGGACTCCACCCCCATAAGGCCTTCATTTTCCATTTGTGGGCAAGCAGCAGTGAGCAGTTTGACCCCCTGTTACAGGCCACTGACCCTGGGAGAGAGTGATCTCTCTCTCTCTCTCTCTCTCGCTCCGCCAGCGCAGAGGATAACTTGAGATTTGGTGATAGAGTAAAGAGATTATTGATCCCCTTTTGGGAAATGTGTTTGTGTATGACCCCTCTTTACTGCTTCCAGTACCACTGCCTTGGTCCGTGGCAATGGGTTTGAGTAACAGCCTGCATCAGAACATGTGAACATAGATTCCTGGTAATTGAATGTGTTGTCAAATATACATCGCATTAGCGATCCTTCACACAACGTTGAATAGTTCAGCATGATGGATCACATTGTTAACGGAGAAGGGGGTGAGCAGCTTGTTGCAGTGCACATGCACACACACATACACACACACACACTGCATATTTTTAAGGTAAACAGAAAGAACACTTGAAATGGATAATACATTATATCTGGCTAGAGTTCTCAGAAGAGACAGAGAGAGAGAGAGAGCAGAGAGTTGTGGTTTCTTACACCTTTTTTCCTACACATCAAACAACTACAACACATTTTTCAGTTCATTAGATTGCACAAAATAGAAAATAGTGTTATACAATCAATAATCACATAACCACACAGCACCTCTGTCCTAAGAGAAGTGGCCTCCAAAGATCAACTCCCCCTCTATACACAAGCACAGTGCTCCTCCATAAGACCAGATCTTCATGAAAGCGACCAAATCACCCATTAAACTATAGTAGTTAAAGTCCACTTTCACCCTGGCTTTAACCATTTGGACAAATAAGAAATCCACATCCACATTAAAATCTAGATTTTTTTTTCTGCTCGCATAGATGGCAAATTTTGCATTTTCTTTTTTTTTGTTTAACAATGTTTAACACCAAATACTAAAGTCTGTTTAGAATCAAACTCCCTGAAAGCACAAAATATTTGCTCCAGTCTGTTCATCAAGAAGGTGAGTCTTGCACATTCTGTAAAACAGTGAAATATTGTTTATTTGTCATTGCAAAACAGACAGTGTTCATCGACTGTGTTCAACACAGACACAAAATAATTTACTGGTAATATTCCATGGAGTACCCTCTATTGTAAATCTCCCATTTTATTTTACAATCGTGGTTTGTACAGTGTCCCCCAATTTGGTATCTCCTTTTAACTTTGCGAAAAACAAAAGTTTTCCACGGTGTGTCAGACTTCCCACTTAGCTCTATTCAGTGTCTTTACCAGACGTGCGTACATTGTCTTTCCTCTCAGGTCAACAACAAGGCGCTTTTGTCCATTTCTGCACACAATAGGGGTCCGGAAATGTGTGAGGGAGCATGAAACGTGTGAAGGATGTTTTTCTATTTAAATGATAGTACTAATCTGGTCAAAAACACTATCCTAAAAAGAGAGCAATGCAGACAGGCTTACAGTACAATATGCATGTGCTATTTATATGTCCAGCAAAAAAGCGAAAAGGAATCAGATCTCAGCCTGTTCATCTAGGTGCACTCTACTGCTCAACAAACTATAGTAGTGTATGTGTAATTTCTCTCTCACTCCATACCATGGCTATGACAGCATTTTAAAATATTTTTTTAAGGACATTTCACTAGCATTTGCATGTCATTCCTGTGATCACAGACGGGCAGGTTCACATTTAGGAAGCGTGCATAAAATGAATATGTTCGCTAAATCGGTGCCAGTATCATGCTTCGTTCTCGGATTTACTTTTTCAATAAAACACAGACTCACTGCACTAACACAATTTATAAGGCTTGTTAGTTCAATTGGATTTGGAAAGCGTAGCTTATGAGGTAAAAGTACATAGTATGCCAGGTGCCTACAGTTGCTACGCTGAGGGTTGGCCTTGGAATGTGTGAATGCAAGTGTTTTAGCAAACCAAAGCACTAGTGCTAGAGGTTATATGGCTGTTTGCTATGCTTAATAGGTTCAAGTTGTTTGTGGATGTGTATTTTCATATCATGTTAGCTTCTCTGTTTACAATTGATTTTGCTGAGTTTACCCTCTGAAATAAAGCCATTGATATTTTTGCAGATTATGTTATGAAATGCATCTTTTAAATAATTCTTGATATTTTGATTAGCTAATCCAAAAGCAAGCACATAACTATTTTTTCCCCCAACACTGTTGGCTAAAAAAGCCTTTAAAATGTTATCAGCTGGATCCTTGTCTGGACACTGACTACGCTGCAATCTAATACCGCACTGAATCATGGGAATCAGGGTTCTGACTCAACTTAATTCAGTCTTATTCCCACAAACTGAAAAATGTATTATTATAAAGTATTAAATCGTGATTACAATTTGGCCTTTTTGCATACAGTACACACACTCGCACACACACACACACACACACACACACACACACACACACACAATTAATGCTTTATACATTTATACTGTAAGAAGCCAACAGTACATACAAATAATATTTTTTTCATTTGAGGTTTCCCAGTTGACAAACTAGACTTCCCCCTTGTTTTAATGCCTTGTTCCCTGTGTCGTCTTTTCAAAGATGCAGCGTTCTCATGATTGCCGTTCAGCTGCAGAGGAAAGCGACGCAGAGGTTATTTCCTTTATGCTTTCAGCAGTGTCGTTTTATTGTAATTCGAAAAGGGACCTTCAACTCTGCACTGAGTGAGCATATTGTTTGATACTGGGCGGCTTTGGTGCCTTGTGGAGTGGAAAATAGCACGCCATCAGAGACATGAGACATTTTCGCAGCCAGGAGCTGTCATTCGTTGGGCTGCTCTCAGCCCTCACTGTTTAGACGTAAAGCAATGCTGCTGTTGTTGTTGTTTTTGCTGTTGTTTGTCCCCATTGCGGGTAATGTTCAGAGCTTACAGTAGCATCCACAACAGGGCCTGAAGGTGGTACAAAAATGTTTTTTAAAGCTGGCTCTGCAAGTGTGCAAGTTCCGACAACACAACCGTTTGAACACATTGCTTAACAAACATGTCCTGAAGCCTATATCAGATCATCAAAAAACTAATCACAAACCCTCAGTAGAAACATTGGCCAATGGTCGGTCCCAGTTCCATATGAAGCCACATGCTGTGGCCACAATTAAGTTAAGCTACTTGCTGTTATCCCCCGTCTTCTAAGCACAATGTCCGCCTGTATTACATCATTACAGGGCAACAAAAACACTGTGACTTTGAACACAGCATGCTATACCTTATAGGGCTTTCATTCAATTTCAATTGATTATCTGCATGACTGCTTGTACTTAATCATGATTAATCATGTATTTTAATTGATGTTTTTTTCTTGTGTTGTACGCATGTTATAAACATGGGTAGAAGTCATCCATATATACCAGTGTTATGCCAAATAATTGACACAATGACACAATTGACATAATAAGTAACAACAAGGAAAATATTTTCAAGAAACCCTTAAAGGAACCCTAAAAGTAACATTTACCATAATTAAATTCATAAAATCTAATTATATCTCATGGCAACTCAAGTCCCAGAGAGGACAGATGGACATCATACATATTTTCTCATATAAACAATCTGACTTGATGCCTCTTGCATTTAAAGTCACGATGCATTGTTCTATTTGGCATAAATAATTGTATTGCATACCATGGGAACCTCAGAATGTTGGCGTAATTAAATATATTTAGCATAGTCAACAATCATATAGTTTGAGTGTAGAGCCTAAGCCCGTCTGGTCACATTTGGCAGCAGTATAACTGGACCCACCACACAGACATAGTTTCAGTGTAGAGCCTAAGCCAGTCTGGTCACATTTGGCAGCAGTATAACAGGATGCACTACACAGACATAACCAAGCAAGTCTATGTATAAACAGAGCAGTGTACAGTTCATAGATACTGTACGGTAGAAGCAAATATATGTGCTTTAGCAAAAGAAAGTTCAAAGTACATAACATCTACTATACTTAAAGAAAGAAAGCAATATCATTAAATTATACATGAAGTCACGGCTCTACATACCATAGCAAGGTCAAATATATACTAGAATATACTGTACATAAAATATAGTTTTGCCACAAACTTAGGACATATTAATATTTGTTTCTCAGTTCAAGGTCAAGTAAGACTCATTTAACATGTAAGAAATATACTTTATGAACAGCTGACTTACCACGCACTTGCTACAGTATAATAAATGTGCAAAATATGGATTGCCTCACTGGGTGATGTCAAGTGTGATCAAAGTCTGCTAATACTTTGGCAGCCCTAGTTACAGTTTATAACATAATATAGCAAATGTTAGCTTTGCCTTATGGATTTGGCATGAGTTAGCCTACCGTATGTGCTAGTCAAATAGTGTAATACACAATGGGAGCACGGTGCAAGGAAAGCCGAAAATTAACCAAAATAAACCAACAAAATACATATATAAGTCCCATTGAAATGAATGGGAATAAGGTGGAAAGGGAATAACCCACTGCTGTCCCTTGCTGGCAGACTCCACGGGAAGTGTGGCCAATCAAACGGTATCTTCACACACCTCTTCCTACAGTAACTGCCTTCATCCCGGGCATTTAGAGAATTAGCATAGTCCAGGTGCAGGGTGGGTGGTACAGTGCACACATAGCACATATTAGCCACAGTCAAGTCCAACTCGCATGCTATGTATTATACGGGTGTATGGGAGCATTGCACTGTACAGTAGGTTCTGTTTGAATTTACCAGTGGGACCACAGTGACACACATCTGGTTTTTATTCAGCTTTTACCATGATTTATTTGGCTCTCTTGATAAAATGTGACAGAACGTTCATAGATCTATCATTACAGGAATATTGTGAACGGAAAGTTCATAGACCTACAGGAATATTGTGGACTGAAAGTTCATAGACCTATCATTACAGGAATATTGTGGATGGAAAGTTCATAGACCTATCATTACAGGAATATTGTGGATGGAAAGTTCATAGACCTATCATTACAGGAATATTGTGG
>JAODOY010082663.1:0-15080 GCA_025399855.1 Forbesichthys papilliferus | reverse complement strand
TATTTTCGATCTCTATTATGTCATGAGCTTCCTCAGCCACACATCGTACTTCTGTCTAAATCAAACACAACTAAGCCTGGATATCAAACGCAAATCAGAAGCTTCCCCACTCAAACAACAGGAAGGCAGATGCAAATGTGCTGGAATATTGCGATCCCCAAAATACTGTGCTTGGTAGCGACACATGCTTAGCAAGATGTTTTAGAAAGGAATCAATATAAGGGCAAATGCACATATATTTTATTTTATGACCCATGTCCACCTGACTATCCACTCCTCAGCCCTCAAAACCCCACCTGACAGCGAGTATTTGTGTGTATAAGTGTTTATAATACATGTGTGTGTTGTGAATGCAGTCCGTATTCTAGTGCACCATAGTGGGTTACGATTAATTATCCACTCAGCTGCAGTGTGTGTGTGCGTGCGTGTGTGTGTGTGTGTGTGTGTGTGTGTCAGCCATCAAGGAGAAGCACAGTGACTGGACAGAGTTCCTCGTTCAGGACCTGACGGGCTCCCGGACTGCTCCGGCTAACTTGCTTGAGGGGGTGAGTGTACTGCCACGTGCGCGCACACACACACATACACACAAAAACACAAACACACACTGTATGTTGGTGGCACACATCCCGCCCCTTCACCTAAAGAGCCAATCATCTGCTTTATAACGGCTAAACCATTCAACTATTGAGCCAATAGCGTGGTTGCACTGACGCAAGAGAAAAAGGACCCTATACATGCATTTTTTACGTACCGTCATGTGACTATTGGAAGTGCAGTTATGGATCTCTCCTCATTTACTTACATATTGTCTTTAATTCATTTAAATGCACTTCGATAAGTTATCTAAGTGCATTTATTTTTGCATTAAAAAAAAGAAACATTTAAATGTTCTCATGTATTTATTAACTTAATATTTTGGCATATTTTGTCCCCCACATACATGAACCATATGAGTATAAACTTGCCTCAAATCACAAAATAATACATTTTAACACAAAGTTGTGTTTAACAAATGCACAATGTAGAGTCAAACTTTCAAATGGTGTGTGAATTATTATAATAACTGCTAGGTTTCACATTCACTGCGAGAACAACCACTTCCTTTTTCAAAAGGCTCCATCTGAGAAGCCTTTACAGAATCACCTCAGTATTTATTTTGGGATTGTGCGTAGTTGTCCCCTTTTCCTTTGCCACCCACCAATGTCTCCCAGCTCAGATGACAGCTTATCTTGAATCTGATCTTTAAAGTGTATCTAAAATGTGTTAAGATGTAAATAAATTCATATTTATAGTAAAGTAATATGATTGGTCTGTGATGAGACAAGTCAATGCTGGTGTTACAATGTTGACTAAATTAATTTTTTTCTAAAAATAAGCATTTTATGTGCTAACGTCAGAACTAGGCGTCATATCCGTTATAAATCACCCCAGGACCTGGCTGGTTTTCATTGGTACACTCTGTACATTCACACGTCATCAAATTCAAATGTAACGTTAATGTTAATGGGGATCCCCCTCTCAGCCCCCATCATCCGCTCACTCATCTCCTCCTTGACGCATTATTAAAAGTTATATTGGTTGGCCACTTGAAGCTTGCTCCAAAAGCAAGTCAGTCCCCATAGACACATAGACAACATGTTCAAATGTCCTTCTTTACTGCAGAAATAAACATTGAACTGTTTTGGTATCTATCGCTAATGCCAGCAAGTTAGTTAATGTACGGTGGGGAATCTTTATACAATTCATCATTTTCAAATATATATTACGCTATACATTAATCCCATTATTATGTATGCCCTATCATTCCGGCTTTATACATTTCTGTTCTAAGGTATGTGAGGCAATGTAGTCTGTGGCCACATACTAGGCGCAGGAGTCTGTATTTTGGGTCCCGTGTATAGGGATGAGGTGTGTTGTATTGTTGCACTTAAAAGCAGCTGAATGACCGCTGGTTCAGAGTGGCCGGGAGAGGGAATGTTGAACTATACTTGTTCTCTGTCTGTCTCTATATCTCTGAACACACATCTAAAATGGGCTTTATCGACGTGAAAGGATCACTGCCAAAGCATATTACCATAACACACAGTGGACTAAGTACGGTAATATCACACATTACAAATGCTGATCCCTTGCTTTCCTTATCCCCCCCCCCCCTCCCCCTCCCCCAGCCTCTGCGGGGTAAGAACACAGTAGACCTGATAGTGGAGGGCTTGGTGGTAGAGGTGCGTGACCCCGGCGACCCCCACCTCTACTGGCCCGCCCGCGTCCTTCGGAACATCGGCGGCAGGCTCCGGCTCCGCTACGCTGGTCTCCAGGGCGATGGCCTCGTCCAGGACACCTGGCTGTTCTATCTGGACCTCAGGCTCCGCCCACTGGGCTGGGCCAAGGAGAACCAGCTGTCACTGGAGCCGCCCGCAGGTCAGAACCCAGGTGTACCTGACGCCTGTCCAAGCGTCTGTCTGTCTGTCTGCCTACCTATCTGCCTGCCTACCTGTCTGTCTGACTGTCTGTCTGACTGTCTGTCTACCTGACTGCCTGTTTGTTTGTCTGTCTGTCTACCTGTCTGACTGTCTGTCTGTCTGTCTACCTGTCTGTCTGACTGACTGATTGAATGTCTGTCTGCCTGCCTGCCTGTCTGTCTGTCTGACTGTCTGTCTGTGGCTGTCTGTCTGACTGTCTGACTGTCTGACTGACTGACTGACTGACTGGCTGCCTGTCTGTCTGACTTGACTACCTGTCTGTCTGTCTTTCTGTCTGTCCGCCTGTGTGCCTGTTTGTCTGACTGTCAGCCTAACTGACCGTGTACTACTTTTACACTATATTGTATTTTGTGTAAAGTAAAATAAATAATAAAATAAGCACTGAAAACCGAATGATTACAAGAAAGTAAATAGAAGTTACAAGTTATACAGAAACAATAAAATAAAATGTAACCTAAAAACAACACAAGTGTTCACAGTGATATCTGATCTTAGGTAAAGGCATCAAGTTCCTAATAGTTTGCAATAATGCTTCTGTCATGCCTTGTGTGTTTCCTGCTGAGAACGCTTCTTCATCGCTGCATCACATTAAAAGAAGTGTATGTGTTTCTTCTCGCCAGCTGTGTGTCATGTAAACACAGCCCCTATCTTGTCACTTTCAGTTCACGTAAATAATTAATTTGTAATGTGCAAACAGACGCAGTTCTTTCTGGGTGATGAAACTTTCTCTCTCTTTCTCTCTCTTTTAGAGCTACGCTCTCTGAAGAGCTCCCTCGAGTGGCAGGAGGTCTTGGAAGCAGCGCAGCTTGAAGGACAGAATGACCCCCTGCCCCTGGAGGTCTTCAAGGTGAGATACAATATGTACACCTATGTCCTGTTCTCCGTGTGTGTGTGTGTGTGTGTGTGTGTGTGTGTCAGCATTAAAGGTATAGTCAGCGATTGTAAGCTAATGCATGTTTTGTTTATTTTGTTAAATTAAAAGCAATTATCTCATCGGCTTGCCAAAGCTGTCCGTTCTGCGTGCGTGCTGGAAAGGACATCTCTGTAGATAGAAACGCAAACCAAGTGGTGCAGACAACGTATCACACAACACTATCCCAGCTTAAGCATGTCCGGGGAAGGGGGGGGGTTTACAAAGGGAGCACTCACTCTGTGACATTGAAGGTAGAGGCCCACTGTTACAAGGCAACACTGGGCCCCATTGCAGAGTGGTGAAGGCACGCCCTTAACAATAGTAGCCTATTTTGTTTCTAAACATGACCCAATTTAAACGGCAAGAGTAGCCTAGCCTAAAAGCATATAGGAGATCAGGCTACATGCGCATTGTCAGAAGGCTATGGATTATTGACTCCCAAGTCAAACATTGATGAAAGCTGACGTCGGCACACCATGAAAAAATGAAAAACTTTGGTGACGGCGCACCGGCATTGGCAAGTGAAAAGTGCATTGGTTGATCAATAGTCAAATATGAAATACATTGGATGAAGTTGAACTTCAAAAGAGCCCATCCCAGGGTTGCTTTACCCTTGACAAGTTCAGTGGTCCCATTAAGCTCCGTACAGAGCTCCGTACAGTAGGCTAGTTCAGTTTTAATACACGTCATTTTGGAAGAGGACCGCTTAAATTATCCATTTTTAGAAGCTTTACATTTTGGCTGCCTTTTTAAATAATAGTTTCTTGTGTCCGCTTTCATGTTTATTACCCATTTCTGCATTTCCCGCTCTTGACATTTAACATAAAATCGACCATAAGTTACTAAATCGAGACTATAAAGTCAGACAAGCTTTATGATATTGTTAACAAAATCAAGAATGACACCATTACAGAAAATGCATATCGGGTACTATATATATATATCTATCTACTGGTGGTGAGCATTTAAACAGAAATAGGGATTATCTGGCACGTGATAAGCAGGTCAATGGGCCCCAATGTTGTTGCATTGTTTGCATTCTTGGTAGTTATGCCCTTGGTTTGTTTTGATCAAGTTCAAATATCAATGTTTCTCCAGCAACCCTGAATTATTCCTCTTATTATTATTATTATTATTATTATACCGCATAGTTTGACTGCCACAGTTAAAGGCAGGGTTAGTTATTTTTAAAAATGCTTGTTAACTTAGAGTTCAATTCAAAACAATGTCATTCCGCAACACCGCCTACAACATTGAAACGCATTGTGAAGGAAAGCATATACATATTGTTTATGTTATGTTACTATTTACAGAGCCAGGGCTGTGTAGAAGTATCCGATAATTTTTTCAACACACCCGGAGAACGATTAGATAGCGAAATGCGAGGAGATATTTGGTGAATTTGACAAAGTGTATTAGCTTACAATTAGCTTGCGATAGCTGACTTTACCTTTTAAACAAGTCTTTCTATGTATCCACAATATACTCTGAAGTTAAGAGTATAGCCTAGCATGCCTTGCTAACGTTTGTCACAGAAAGCAGGACTAGGTTGTGACCCACTTATTGTTCAAGGTGACACCTCGCGAGAAGTGCTCATTTGTCTCAAACTCTGGACTTTTCTGTGCCAGGACCACATAGACGTGCCCAAACACGCCTTCAAGATGGGCATGAAGCTGGAAATGATATCGCCGTGGGAACCTCTCTGTATCTGTCCCGTTTCTGTTACTAAGGTGAGGCCGTATCACTGAGAAGTTCTGAGACGTAATGTTGGCGATCAACCCCTAACGAATGCAATCCAAAAGATTAATGTATTAATGTATTGA
Organism: Forbesichthys papilliferus; assembly: GCA_025399855.1. Classification (NCBI taxonomy): domain Eukaryota; kingdom Metazoa; phylum Chordata; class Actinopteri; order Percopsiformes; family Amblyopsidae; genus Forbesichthys; species Forbesichthys papilliferus. The sequence goes on along the minus strand of JAODOY010082663.1, from coordinate 9,864 downwards.
ATTAAGCAACAGCATGGACCCATTAGATTATTAGATTACATTTAAATTGGCCTGAATGTCGAAAACCTCCCAGGGAATAAAGAGAATGTCCCTGAAGCCTTTACCTCCGGTAAAGTTTAAATGTTTACTTTCTGCCAGGCTAGTTGTTGTTGCATGCTATAGGTAGATATATAGGTAATGCAGCTAATGTTCAGCTACGTAGGACTTCTACTGCAATGCAGGCTGTTTTGAGCCTGGGAAATCAGCTCCTCATGAAATGAAACGGTCCAATCAGGGAAGGGGAACGTTGACTGACAGCTCACGTGCGGGTGACTGATGGCTCTCACGCGGGTGACTGACAGCTCACGCACGGTGTGGCCCTTTTCGCCGCAGGTCTACGATGAGCACTACTTCCAGGTCACGCTGGACGACCTCTCCGCCGACGCCAAGCCCCGCTCCGTGGTGTGCCACGCCCGCTCCCCGGGCATCTTGCCCGTCCAGTGGAGCCTGAAGAACGGGGTGGGCCTGGAGCGGCCGCGGGGGTACCTGGGCCAGGACTTCGACTGGGCGGACTACCTAAAGCAGAGCGGAGCTGAGGCGGCCCCCGACACGTGCTTCCCCGACGTAAGTCGGCCATACTCTGCTATCTACTACTACTGTCTTTAATGCTCTGCCACTACTGTATCTGTCTGTTAAGATCATTAACATTTCTATTATCTACTACTACTGTCTGTGTGTATTATTAAGAAGAACATATCTTCTATCTATTACTACTCTCTGCTACTGTTAGCTACACACAAAAGAATAATACAAATACATTAATGCAATGTATTACTATAGTCAATTAACTTGCATTATTATTAGTAGTGGTAGTTTTTATTGTAGTATTTAATATTATTATGGCATTGTAATGAATTATTGTGCGTGTGTGTGTGTGTGTGTGTGCCAGACATGGCAGCATGACCTTGCCAGGGACATGTGGCTGGAGGTCGTGAACCCTGCTACACCATCCGAGCTGTGCGTCGCCCAGGTGACGCAGGTCAGAGGTCGGCTGATGTGGCTCAGACTGGAAGGTAGTGTGCGCGTGTGTGTATGTCTTTGTGCATGCATGTCTGTCTGTCTGTGTGAGTGTGTGTGTGTGTGTGTGTGTCTGTGTGTGTGCATGCATGTCTGTCTGTCTGTGTGTGTGTGTGTGTGTGTGTGTGAGTGAGTGAGTGAGTGAGTGTGAGTGTGTGTGTGTGTGGGTGTGGGTGTGGGTGTGCTAGGAGGCTTGTGAGTGACAGTGGTGTGATCCCGCCCCCGGCAGGCGTGCCCAAGTCCCTGTCAGAGTGCATGGTGGACGTGGAATCCATGGACGTCTTCCCTGTGGGCTGGTGTGAGGCCAACGCCTCCCCCCTCACCGCCCCGCTCAGACCAGCCCGTACGTGCACGCACATTGACACGCACACGCACGCACTCACACACACACCCACACACACACACTTAATATTAACACTGACTTAAAGTTAGTCAGCTATTGCAAGCTAATAACAGTTTTTCTCAAATTCACCAAATATCTCCTCCATTTCGCTAACTTACCGTTCTCTGTGCGTGTTGAAAAATGTATCCGAAACTTCTACACAGCCCTGACTCTGTAAATAGCAGCATAAACAAAGCGGTGCACACACACATACTGTATATATATATGCCTTAACACATGAATGCGTGCACACACAAACACACACACAGACATACACATACTATGCCTTAACACTCACAACCATGCCTCAGCTGAACGTGTGATCCTCTCTCTCCAGGCCAGAAGCAGAGGAAGATAGCTGTGGTCCAACCAGAGAAACAGTAAGTTGCCGTAGATAAACCTGCTTGTCTGCTTCTACTGCACCCACCTGGGGCCCCGTGGGGGCACGGGTGTATACATAATAATAATAATAATAATAATAATATTTTGTTATCATTTTAGATTTTGTTTTATGAATTGTCATCAAATTGAGAGTACCATCTGCTCTATTTGTTTACTAAGGTTGTGGTGTATAGGGGGAGATAAATAAATGAATAAAATATAATAAATACAAATGTTAAATATCACGTGATACTATATAGAACGTCTAGAACATCTCTCTTTCTCGTGCCCTCAGTCCATCTCTCTCCTTTTATTAATCTCTCTCTCTCCATCGCTCTCTACAAAGCCATTAATAGAAACAGCGGCTTTTAGAGTAGAAGTGGGCTTCCTGGGGTACTGATTGATTTTGTGGACAAATGATATGTTGCCATAGCGCCTGATAGGCACAGCCTCTGGGATCAAAGTCGTGCGTGCGTGTGTGTGCGTGCGTGTGCGTGCGGTGGGAGGTGGGGTGCAGCAGGAGAAATATGATGTTTTCAGCGGTGCCTTTTCAGCCGTCTCATCTAACCGCTAATATCATTTTTCAGCTAGAGGGGAATTCTTTTCATCCCCACCCCCCATCCTCTTTCATTCACTCACGTTATAATTCACCCGTTTGTAACATCTGACAAGAGGAAACTCAAGCGGCTGGTTGTGTTGATTGATTTGCCAGGCGAAGGCTCGGCGGGTTGCTCCACTTCCGGTTTGATTAGATTGGTCTGAAATGTTCATTGATTTCATCTGAGCCGGCCCACTAATCCAATTGGCCTTCACCTGCAGGACGGTGGCCCCCCAGCCAATGGAAACGGCCCCTGCCAACCCCTGCACACCTGGCACTGTAGATCCAGGTAATCCAATTCTATTCTATTATTAAAGTGCGATTACACTTAAATTACTTAATAACTAGTACAGCAGTGTCTAAGTATTGTGTTTTCATTAGTGTTGTATTTAACCAGGAAGTCCCTTGAGATGAAAATAGCCTGGCCAAGATACAAATACACACCGTTACAAAGTTAAAACATTTCTAAAACTGGAGCACATTAGAACAGACAAGAGACAACATGCACTTGTTACAACGTAGATATAGCAATTTCACTGTGCTGATACAGTTATTAGAGCTTTGGACTCTCTCAGGAAGACAACCCCATTCAGCTGTAATGTGTCAGGATAGACTTTCAAATTGTTTTGATTACGTCTAAAGCTCTCCGTGGCCTAGCTCCCTGTTATATATCTGTGACCTTCTAGTCCCATATGCACCCTGTATCTTGAGGGCCTCAGAGGGCAGAGGTCTGTTGTCTGTTCCTTGAGACCAACTTAAAACAAATAGGGACAGAGCGTTTTTCTGATAAGGCCCGGAGGCTTTGGAATAGCCTGCCTGGGGAAATAAGATCAGCTGAATCTGGGAGCTCTTTTTTATTATTAAAGTGCACCTGCACCTTAAATGTGTTTTTTGATCTGCAAACTATCTCATGGGATTGATCTGTGATGAGACACAGCAATGCTGGTGATAAAATTCCCTGTTTATATAAAAATATGTATTTTATTAACCCATCCCCCCCCTCCCTTCCACTTCCCTCACTTTATGGGTGGAGTCGGGCTCAGAGCTGGAGTGCAGTTAAACTTTAAGTTCCATCTTAAAACATACTTTTATGAGAGAGCCTTTCTTGATTTGACCATTTTCTTTTAGCTGTGCTTTGATGTTTTCTAGTATAACTTTGTGTGTGTGTGTCTAATCTAGTATCATGTATATTTTATCGTATTTGCCCTTGTGAAAGCACTTTGTATGTGAATTTGAAAACGGCTCTATAAATAAAGCGTATTTCTGTGTCCTGAAGAATATTCCACTGCAATGGGGGCACAATGGCAGCAAGGAAATCCGCAGTATTTAGTGGTAGACTAAATTAAGATATCTAGTAAAGTCATGCCTGTTGGCCGTAGGGCTGGCCCGAATGCCATTTTTTGATATTCAAATCTTTTGGTAGTAATAATGGCAAATATCGGAAACTTCGGAGGGGCGGGGGATACGATACCGTATGTCTACCTGTTCAAATCCTGCGCGATACATTTCACCATACATTTCTTCTTAGCCTAATTTATTAACCTATAAAAAGTAGCTCTAATTTTAAATGATTGACTATCTATTAAGTTGAAGTAGTGGTTAATAAATGACTATAAGCAGGTCGGGCAGTAGGCCTACTTTTATTTTATGCCCATTCTCCCCTTCTGACTGTGTCTGACTTACTTTTCCTCTGTAAGCGTAGGCCTGGTCTGGTTTAGTCTCATTGATCTGTGGCATCGACCATCGGCCCAACCCTAGTGTATGGTTCATTATATGCGTTTTTGTGAAGCTAAGTTTACAGTATGTCCTTTGATTGATATGAACTATTTCAAGATACAATCAACAAGTACAATCAACGTTTTTGCCAGACTACAGTAACTGTAACTACTCACCCAAGGAGATTAGCTACAGACCATCCCTCTTCTTACAGATGAAGCCAATTGCAGTCGGTTTTGTTGAAAGGGTAGTCTGTGTCAGCGTAGTGAAATTAAAAAGCGTGGCTTAGTTTTTTATAAAGAAAGTATTGCTTTTAATAAAACACGCATGCAAAACAATTATTATTCAAATGCAAATATTGTGAACCGAACTCATACCCAACAAACGAATAATGTTTTTTATGGTTTTACTAACTCTTTAAATTGATAATGATATACATTGCCTTGTGCTGCTGTAACCAACCTGAATTTCTCCTACGGGGGCTCAATAAAGGAACATCTTATCTTAGCCGAATACTCGAGTATTTATGGCCAGCCCTAGTTGCCCGGTGTGTTCAACAACTGACAAATGTCGACTGGCATGGAAGTGTCTGTGGGCTGTTCACATTCACCATACCAACCACAGGGCTATTAGCATCATCATAAGAGGGATACTGTGTGTGTGTGTGTGTATGTGTGGGTGTTTGGGGGGGGGGGGGCGGGTGGCCACATGTGCACGTACAAGCACAACTTAGAGGGGGTGGCAGATAAGTGTTGATTTCCACAAGGTTGCCTTTTTTGCATTTGTATGTTTCCCCCCTTTTTTTTTTCTTTTTTTTTCTTCATACCACCCACTTGCTCATGAATATGCATGAGTATGAGTTGCCTAATTGCCATTCGCCCCCGTAGCGTGGATGTTCCAGGCGTCGTCGGTAGCTGGGTGTCAGAATGCGGCGTGCTGGGGCATTATGTCAGCCCTCGCCTTTAGGTCTACTCGTGGGAGGAGATAGTAGTCTAGCCTCTGCCTCTTCCATTCATCAGCACTACGTCACAGTTAAAGGTATAGTTAGCTATTGCAAGCTAATTGTAAGCTAATACAAATTCACCAAATATCTCCTCACATTTGGCTAGCTTACCTTTCTCAGTACGTGTTGAAAAATGTATCCAATACTTAATACTATTAATTAATGAATTCAATAAATTTAAAATTAATAATACTACACAGCCCTGTCTCCGTAAATAGAAACATAAACAAAGTGGCGTGCACCGCTCACATCAATAAACCGTAGTACTATGCTTTGCTTCACAATGTGTTTCAGCGTGTGGGTCACCGACGCGGAGGGATATTTTTTTCAACAACCAGTCCTCAACTACAGTAGCCTAGTCTCAGCATTTTCCATCAAATTTTTGCTGACTGTCTGATACATAGGCCCTAGTATTGGTTGGGGGGCAGGATAGTCTAGTGGTCTGGGTGGTTGGACACAACCTTCCCAGCCAGAAGGTTGTGTCCCAGACTTTACAAAAATAAAGGTTGGCTCTGCGAGACAAAAAGTAGTATGACGCTGATTTAGCCTCTGTGAAGAGCACACGCACTCATCACACACAAGCACGCACACATACGCTTGCACATGTACGCACTCTCGTGTTGATGCACACTAGTACACACGAGTACTTATATTCACAGAAAAAGTGCTTTACAACAAGAAATGATAGAAACAATTACTTCAACAAAAACATAAAATAAACATAAAATAAACTGCACGGTTTGCAGTATAAACCAATAAAAACAGTAAATAAAAACATCCCTCACATAGAGTATAAGATACAGCAAACATCTCATATACAGTATCATTATATTACACCCCGAATGCTTGCCTGAACAAGTGAGTCTTCAGCTGATTGTAAAACATGCCCTCAGAGTCTGCAGACTTCAGTGAGACTTCCAACAGACTGTAATAGGAAAGATAGTACACATGCAGTTCAATTGAATCCAATAGTTCACACATGTTGCTCTCATCTCCCCACTGAAATATGTATTTTGATATAACCCATTTATATTACATACCCATGTCCACATACTGTACATGTGCATATAGTATAGTATTATTATTATTTTAACTTGATATATATTTGCATTACATTTAATACATTTTTCTGTGTACAAACTGTTATTGTGTTGTCCAGGCTCAGCCAATGGCAGGTACTGCTGCTCGAAGATCTTCATCAACCACCGGTGCTTCTCCGGGCCCTACCTCAACAAGGGCCGCATCGCAGAGCTGCCCCTGGCCGTAGGACCCGGGAAGTGCACGCTTGTCCTCAAGGAGGTGGGCCGCCGCGTGCCTGATTGAATAAAGGGGGAAAAAAGGGAGGGAAAAAAATTGAGGGAAAAAATGGAGGGAAATAAAGGAGGGGGAGTTGCAGGTGCAGCGTTTTGGGTTTAATCAAGTTATCAGAGACTCTGGGATGGGTAGGGGGGGACCCCCTGCCGTCTCCCAGCACCCACCCTCTCTTTAAACATGAGGACCTGTCAATCACCTGTCACTACCACTAAGAGGAACAGCTCCATACTTTGTAGGAGGCCTCCTGTTGCTTTGTGTGTTTGTGTTTGTACTCCAATAGGTGTGTGTGTGTGTGTGTGTGTGTGTGCGCTGCGCAGGTGTTAAGCATGATGATCAATGCTGCCTACAAGCCCGGACGAGTCCTGAAGGAGCTGCAGGAGGTGGAGGAGCAGACTTGGGACTGTCAAGAGGAGACCCTCAAAGCCAAGTAGGACCACACACACATACATTCATTGGGGCGGAGCTTATGAGGGAGAACCCTCTGGCATTCATGGCAGAGGTGTTTTTGTTTTGATGGAGTTCAGATATCTCCAGAATCCCTGACTACACCTTTACGCTCCAGTCACACACAGTGCAATCTGCTAATCGCCCATCACTGTGTGGCCCACAGCTTGGTCACTATTGGATATTTCAGCTTCTGGTTGGCTAGGTATCCGTCTTGTATATGTCCCACCCAAAATGTTTCTGTCGGAATGACAGTTGAACTTTGGGAATCTTTATGATAATGAGCTGCGACGCACTTTGGTGGAAACCAGTCAGAATTCAGAAGTGCTCCACTCTAGCGAATTTTAGGAAACACGACCATGTCCAAACTTTGGATCCCACCAAGCATTAGTTCCCAAGCAGAATGGAGATAACTGATTATTCCCGTGGCGGGTTTTCTCATTATTTATGAAGTTTTCCTGTTTGTTTGGAAAGTATTTATAGTATACATCAGAAGGTCCACAAATCTTCAACAGCCTTGTTGGCAGGGCATCCTGAGGGAACTTTGACACACTTTTTGTCTGAACAGCTAGTTATATTGGGTCCGTGCTGTCTGCCACTTTGCTAATGTCAACGTGGACCGGAACAGACGTTACCGGCCAAGTTTCCATGATGACAAACTTTACAGCAAACAGGAAAATGGAAGTTTAGACAATTTGAGAGGTTCCATGTGGTCAGTCACTTATTTACAGAATTAATAACCTACTGGGGTTAATGGTGCATGTCAATTTTTCATGTATGTGAATGCACCCTGGCAAAGAATTTAGTTGTGAGGTTAGAATTTTCTTTTCTTAGTCTTTAGTGTAATCTTCAGCTGGGACTGTCAGTGACTGAACGAACAAATATACTTTTGTTTTTGATCCCATTTTTCATGAGTTTAAAGGAGAATTGCAGTCATTGTATTGCCGTTTTCAAAGCATTCCTGATCTCTAAAACGTCACTAGGTTTGTTTTCTTCCTTAGAAATATGTCAATAAAGATTTAAAATCACTGTTTCTAACTTCACCCCCCAGCGTAGCGTCTGCTTGTTAATACATACAGCCACGCACCCACACGCACACGCACGCACACACACACACACACGGACAGCACGGCTTGTTTTACCCAGATGTAAAAGCACCGGTACTCGTATCCAAGATGTCGGCAGTCGTACTGCCTGGTACGGAGCTCTTGTTTAGGGGAGGGAAAAAGCCAAACTCAAAATAAGAGTGACGCAATATGCATATGCGGAAGTTAATGACGCCATCCAGTTCTGTGGATTTCGGGGGTAATATCGTAGATATGGCATATTTTACAAAATCACTCTTTTCAAATAAATCTTTTAACACTTCACAGGGATTAACGTGTTAGGCTATTGTGCAAAAACAATGCAAAATTCCCAAAATGTTAATTTTGACTGCAGGGGAGCTTTAAGTACAAGATTAAATAGTTATTATTATGCACAAAAATATTAATTTCAGTCACAGTTCTTTCACAAATTTGTATAACCAAAAAAATGTGCACTAGTATAAAACGTACAAAAACTTTGTAAAAATGTGTGTTAATGAGCACTTGGCATTTGCCAAGATGTGGCATTTCAAGATGCGGATTTAAAAACAGTGTGATTATTGAAATGGTCACAATAAAAGGTAGCTGTGCAGTTTAAGGTATAATTAGCTATTTAAAGCTAATTGTAAGATAATACACTTTTTGACAAATTCAGCAACTATCTCTTATTATCTTCAAATTTCTCTAGTTAACCCATCTCTGTGCGTGTTGAAAAAATAATCCCACATTCTACACAGCTCTTGCTCCGCAAATGGCAACATAAACAAGTGGCGCAGTGAAGGGATATTTTTTATTTGAGCTTGAAGTTAGCGAGCGCTCTCGGAAATGACTGACCCTGCCTTTAACGTAACACCTATACCACGCTCTTGGCATCTAGTAGGATGCTGATTGGTCAGTCGCTGGTGGTTTTGTCAGGAGCGCAGCGACTTCAAGTCGGTCCACAACAGACTGACACTCGCGGCAAATTCAAACTGGTGCTTGCGAGCTCAAGCATGCTGGCGTCGAGCTCTCCCCTGGTCGCCGTCGAGCTCTCCCCTGACCTTAATTGATAACACCGACCTTCCCTCAGCCTGAGCCAACTTCCCTATCGAGGAGGTGGCATAATTTCACACGCACGCCCCCAAAGCAGCCCGTATTATGTCACCGTGGTAAAGGCAATCATCGTTCATTGTCAAGTGCCCTGATGTATTATAGATAATTTTATTATTCACTGCCATAAATAACGTTCTAATCGGTTGCCGGATGGCTGCTGATAATGTCGCAGTGTCCCACCTTTTTCTTATGCTCTCTCTCTCTCTCTCTTTGTCCTGTTCTCTCTCTCTGCCCTCTCTATTTGTCCTCTCGCTCTCTCCCTCTCTCTCTCTCTCTCTCTCTCTCTCTCCCTCTCTCTATTTGTCCTCTGTCCTCATTCTATCCCTTTTCTCCCTCCCTCCTCTCTCTCTCTCTCTGTTCCATTTCCCTGTGATCTCTCTGCCCTCCCCCCCTTCCTCTCCCTCCTTCATCAGATACAAAGGGAAAACCTATCGCTCCACCATACGGATCGTGCGGCTGGCGGACCAGATCCCTGACTTCTGCCGCAGAGTGTGCGTGAAGCTGCAGTGCTGCCCGAACCTGTTCAGCCCAGTGCAGGTCTCCGACAAGTGCCCGGAGAACTGCTCCGTCCAGACAAAGACCAAATACAGTGAGTGAACACATGCTCTTTCTAGGAAACTACTGGCCGCTTGGCAGCCATCTTGATAACGCCTCCGGTGCAGTTATTAGGAAGACTGTCTCCTCTATATAATGTCTCTGGTACTTCTCCCATAGAGTTCCATTGAGGACTCTCTAAGTGGTCTGTCTCCTCTATATAATGTCTCTGGTACTTCTCCCATAGAGTTCTATTGAG
>JAODOY010082641.1:0-15082 GCA_025399855.1 Forbesichthys papilliferus | reverse complement strand
TTATATATGTATATACAGTATATATATATTATATATAATATCATATATATTATATATATTATATATAATATAATGATATAATGAATATAATTGACAGCTTAATATAAAGTCTAACCAACACCATATTATAATACAAAAAATAACTGTTGTTAGTTAATTTAAGGCATTGTTTGCCAATGTATAGACGGAAATGAGTGAAACATATCCTCAAAAACGTTTCAGCTTGGGTCACTCTTTGAGCTTAACTGTAGCCTCAATTAAGTACTTTAATTATAGCACTATATTTTGTCTTTATCATATTGAGTGCTTTACAGTATAGGCTACTATTAGTAAAGCAAAGAGGCTGGCACATTAATACGCTTGGGCTGGGGAATGTTCCTTATTGTAGAACACCCCTCTTTTACTTCTACCAGGATTTAGTTTCTGTTCATGATTAAAACAAACTGTGGTTTCAACTTGTAAGGGAAGTGGAATGTATAGATGTTGTAGAAATTGTGAATTTTGTATGTACAAGATAAAATATCTTCATAAACTTGAACAGTTTTGAAGGAATCATACAAAATGTGAATATATTTTATGTCTACTGCTTCAAAGACATTAAACATTTAAAAAGATGAGTTGATTTCAGTTTAGTAGTGTTCAGGATGTCTGCAAGACATGTCTGCTAGACAAATCTCTGACCCAAATTCTATTTTGTATTCCTGTACAATGGAACAACATGAATATTACCTCTTGTGAGCTTCACTACCATTCTATATGTTATAGTTTAACCGGAACTAAGCCTTCCTGCTTCTAATATACTGTAGTTTGAGGTTGAACATTTACAATAAATACTTAATAGAAACACATTTAGCTTTACAAAATGTAATTACAATACTGTTTGAAGTTTGAAAAATATTCAGGTGAGCGAAACTAATGCCTAGGATATGGGACTATGGGAGGGAGGGAAGGTCTTCCTAATTGAACTTGGCCAAGAGTCCCATGTATCAGTAGCCTATTTGAGCTCTCTTGAGTGATGGACAGTACCATTTCAAATCATTTATTTAATTAATTCTAGCCAGTTTGTACAGCCATATAGGCCTGGATCCAAAAATGTGGGATTTCACAGTGGAATAAAAAAATATATTTTCAGCTCATGACCCCAAAATCCAGCCGGTGTGATTCTCCCATCTAAAACAATAACGCGACATTGGAAGAAGCATGTAGGATCTGTCACCATTCACTTTGTCATACCATAGCTTGGCACCATGTGCCTCAGCCTTATTGTGGCTTATTGTGCATATCGTGTCCACACAAAATAGTGCAAGTTTGGAGGCAGTACACAAACTACATCCACCAGGCAGAAATGCTTGTCTCACTTTCTGCTGCCTTGTCACTCCTGCAAGAGAAACAAAGCCCACAAGCCAAATGAGAGAGAATGTCAGGAAGGATTCAACAAGGCCAGGAACCGCACCTGCACCGATCATATTCAGTTCAACCTTGCTAGCAGGATGTGCTACAGAGGTTTCTGGAAGGTTCAATGTAAAAAGAACAGGTGAGTATTTCTATTCTATATTGGGTCTTCCACCAGCAGTGACATTTTTAAGTCTCACCTTAAAACGTATCTATTTTCTTTGGCTTTCGAGTTTGAAATGGGTAGGCAAATATGAACTGTAATTTCTGTTAGTCATGTTGTTTGACTTTGTGTTTTGATTCCTTTCTGTTTCATTTTATTCATCGTTTCTAAATGTGCTCTATAAATACATTTGATTTGATTTATTTGTACAGAGTAAAACAAATTTAAAAACTATGTTGGTTTATTTATTGTTTAATTTAACCACAATCTCATATCTTCTATTAGAGGCTTAAATTTTGTATGTGTAATTTTGCTGAATTCCTCTAATAATATCACGTGTAAAACAAGCCAGTCAGGTTCTGCCAATATTGTCAGGTTGCAACTAAACTATAACTCTGTGGTCAAAATAGTCTAGTGCTGATGGACAGAAGAGGCCACTCTGTCCTGAACGTTTGATACAAAGCAGGAATCTCCGGTGCTGAGAAATGAATACAACTTGAAAGTGCCACAATCTGCAGTACCTCAAATGGCCACTTGAGGCTCCTGCAAAAGTAAATCAATCCCCTTAGACTCCCATGGACAGTAGTAATTAGTAATTAGTAATTAGTATTACAATGTCAGACTTTACAGCAAAAATGTACGTTAATATTAGCCTGTGTCAAAAGCGTTTTTTGTCTCTATAGCTAGTCTCCCCATTAATGAAAACTGTACAGGGTGTGAATAAAATAAAATAAAAACTCATCACTTAATATTAGTCTTTCATCTTATTCAAATATAGTGGATAGGGGGGCATTACAGGCAGAGTCAGGTACTGCAAAGATGGCGATGGCCAGAGCCAGCACAGCATAGTCTTCAAACTGGTTCTTGAGAAAAGCTATGGGTGACTTCACTAAGAGGTTGTCCATGCAGCGTATGTCTAATACATAGACTGAGTCTTCACACAGTTAGCCAGCACTATGGTCTAAATAACAGCATTAGATTTATTCTCTGGTGCTTAACATGCACTGAAAAAAAAGTTAGAGTGAATCACATCCTGTTGAGAGACACTCAGATGTCCTCTGGGTGCCCTCGTCTCGACCGGCCTTCATGAGCTCGATCATCCCTTCAAAACCCCAAGACAGAACTCAATTGTTAAAGGATAAAGAGAATAGAGGCCACGTGAATCATCCCATGGTAGTTGTGTATGCAGCAGGAATACACATTAAGTTATTGGATGTGTGTTGTGCGTTGTTTGTCTCTGTAGACTGAAGGTGCCCAGACAAACATGTTTCTCTGTCCTATTATTGTGTCCCTGCAATCATCAGCTGTGCCATTTTATTTTCATCCCTTTTGAAATCCTACCACTTCAGACGACATATACACATGAAAAAAAAAATATGACAATGGGAGAGAGAGAGATAGAGACACTATCCACACTATCCAGAACAGAGTAAAATAAGAGAAGAAGCAAATCTAATTTTCAATTTCTGATGTATTTCCCAGCTTTTTATATTTTGATTTCAGCTTTGATGTGTTTGTGGTTTGGACGCACGAAACAAACACTGGCTTGTAGGCAGGTCCAGCAACTAGCAACCTCTATTTGTTTTAACAGAAATCTCTTTAATTTCTTTTCAATTTGTTACCGTAAGAAGCAGACAGTCCAAGAGACTGACATATTACCCACATTTATTTAATTTTGTTTTAGATCATCTTTGAGATATACGTTGTGCTATATTGACTACAGCTCTGAGGCACATAGTGTACAAGTCAGGAGTCTTGAGTTTGACGTCTAGCTCCACAGATGGCAGATGCTGCAAAGGTCTACTGGGACCATGGGGGAAGAAGGGGGGGGAGAGAGAGAGAGCGAGAGAGAGAGAGAGAGAGAGAGATTTCTATGGACAAGGGGACATTTTGTCAAATGCGCATTACACAGTCATGTTTTGTCAGTTGACCAATCACAGCACAGTAGGTAAGTAATTATGGAAAGGGAAGATGTGTGTGTGCGCTCGTTTGCGCGCACGTGTGTGCATGTGTCGGGCCAGCCGATAAAGAATTTAGTGGTGCCCGTGAGCAGGTTGACCCTGAGGAACACCTGCTATCTCTCTCTATGACGCACATGAACAGAAAGTGTGTCAGGCTGCCTGACAACAGCCACAGACCCCCACTGGCCTACATGAATGAAGAATATGTGAGCAGTCAACTTATCCAGGCCATTATGTAAGAGATATAGAGGACGGGGGAATGAGAGCAATGAACAAGTTGGGGAAATATCATTTAGCTTAGTGTTCAGTAAAGGATGCTTTTATAAAACGGTATGGTTGACTTTGAAGCTTCATCGTGATTGTTAGAGCAGGTGCTGCCATCAATGTAAACACACACACACACACACACACACATCTCACTCTCATTATTGGCTCTTCAAATACTTTGTGTTTGCTCATGCAAATCAGCTCATGCTAATAACATCACGGAGGCAGACCAAGAGAACCCCTTAATTAAAATAATGAAAGAAAAAAAAAAAAAATATATATATATATAGGAGTGGTGAAAAAAACTCTGACCCTAAAATACACAAGAAAGAAAAAAAACTGCCATCTGACAGCGAGCTAAATAATGTGTGTGTGTGTTTGAATGACTTGGTGGATGGTACACAGGCCTATTGGTTGCTAGGCATCTGTGTCCATCTACCAAAGACACAGACCCAGTGTCCATCTTGAGGAGTTTCATCTGTTACCAGACAAGAGGATAAAGAGGGACATTTGAGGGACGTGTCCCAACAAACACACACACATGCAGGAAGAGCAAGGATGCCATGGCAACCGCCAGAGATTGCGATGTTATGGCTCTACGCCAGCTAGCCTTCAATCGTCCAGTATTGTCTCTGAACTGCTGGAGATGTTTCTGTGGAACGAGTGAGAAAATGAGACACACGGAGAGAAAGTGATGAAGGGAGATAGATGCAGAGCGAGATTAACAGAGAGGCAGATGGAAGCTGGGACAGACAAATTGGGTAGAACTGTCAAGACAGGCAATCGAACAGAGAAAGAGAGTTAACATAGAACATGGAGCCCGATAGAGTTGTTTACGTGCATAAATTCTCTGCTGAACTCAGAGGTCTTTGAAGAGGGTATACTGACCTTTGAAGCAGGAGCTCTTTGCAATCAATGTGGCAGAGGTTGTTTTTTACCTGACCTAGAAAATGTATAGAGTGGAGAAGAAGTGGCATAAACATATACAGGTGTGTTCGCCATCTATAGAATATATTTCCAAATGCATTAGATATATTATAGCTTTATGATGTAAAGTATAATGTGTTGCTGGCTGAATTTTATTATTTGCTGTTATTTACATTTACAGAATTTAACAGACGCTTTTATCCAAAGTGACATAATAAGTAAATTTGTTAATAGCGAAGCAAACAATGTTGTTAGAATAATTACAGAAGCAAGTCAGTATTAGTTGTATTTAGGTAATAATTGTAAAACATACAGTACATTATCTATTAAAGTGTGTGTGTGTGTGTGTGTGTGTGTGTGTGTGTGTGTGTGCGTGTGTGTGTGTGTAAATATGGTTAGAGAGTTATTAATATGCGGGAAGAGGGGCATGAGCGTGTTGTCTCTATATGGAACACGCGTTTAATTCAGTTTAAGTTCAGGTTCTGTAAAGGCACCTTTCCGTGTCTAAAGGTGTGCACTAACGGTGTTTCATTCTTACAGTATGCATATAAACATTCCCATTCCTAAGATGTCCTGTTCAGTCAGATTGAGGATAACAATTAATTCTCTGATATGACATGTTCATGCAAGACCACGTTGGCACGAATCAATAAAACATGTCCTGCTTGATCTACAGTACTAGATAGTCTAATGTGTACTGTAGCCTACTATATGGTTGCAGTAGCTAGGACAATGACACACATTAGGGAAACAAACATGTTCATCAGTGTCTGCAGGCGGTAGCTAGCTTGTTATGCTAACAAAATGTGTTTTCTACTTCTTCCTTCGCTCTCCCTCTCTCCACACACACACACACACCAACTGTTTTCTATTCTATCCTGAATAAGAACATTAGTTCATCGTACATCTTCCTTTGCTTCTTTCTGCCCTCTTTTCATCCTCCCATCACTTCACCATCCTCCATCGCTCTGCTCATCCTGGGAAGACAGCAAAGGAATTTTTGGCCCTCCGCTCGTCTGTGTGCTGTTCACTGTTGTGGAACAGTGACTCGGTGACCGTTTGACTCTGACCACTGGCTGACTGCTTTTCAGGCTTTTAACAGCCAAAATAGCTGACCTCAACACTATGTCTTAATAGGCAGTGCATTATTGCCTGCATGGTGCCTACACATTCTCCAAACTGTGCAAGCACTGGGGAATGTGAAAGGACCTCTGGTTGAATAATTTTATGGTTACCCTAATGTGTCTGGCCACCAGTTTCTGGGAAATTGAGATTAAAGGTATTATCAGCGATTGTAAGCTAGTTGTAAGCTATTACACTTTTTGCCAAATTCACCAAGTCATATCTCCTCACATGTCACTATCTTACCGTTCTCTGTGCGAAAAATTAATCTGATACTTCGACACAGCCCTGGCTCCGTAAATAGGAACATAAACAAAGTAGCGAACACCGCTCCCAACCACAAAGCCGTCGTACTTCAAGAGTACTACGCCTTGCTTCACAATGTGTTTCAATGTGTGAGGCAGTGCTGCTGAGGGATATTATTTTGATTTGAGCTCAAATGTAGCAAACAATCTCGAGAATGACTTTATTGAATTAATTAATGAATTGTTGACAACGAAAGTAACTAATAGCAAAATGTTGTAATGTATTTGTAAACTGATGACCAGATCCTGTTTTATACTACCACAATCAAAACTTATAAAAAATGAAATACAAGATTACATGAAAAGAGGTGCCTACAGAATTATTTTTATTAGTACACATGTATTCATCATGGGATACATGGGAGTGGAAGAACAAAAATTGAACAATAATTGTAAATATCTTATTTACATGATTTACGTTCAGTTTTTCTTTACTATTGATAGTTTCATTAAAGCATTATATATACACAGTATATAATAAAGTATTAACATTAACATAGTTTAAAACACATGTTTTTACTCATACAGAATGAGTGCTAACACTTATTAATAATGAATATGTTATGACTGTGACTAAAGCCCGATTGGGGAAATACTGTAGCAAACACACACATGTATTGTCACACACACACACACACTTCATATCAGTGACTCACCTGCGCTACTGACAGAACAGAGGTGTGATGAGATTCAGCCTCATACACACAAACACACATATGCAATCAGAAACTGTCTCTGTTTCACGCGCACACACACACACATTCTAACACCAGCACTACAGATCTAGGAGGCCATTTGTGCTTTGTGCGTGTGTTGTCGCCAGTGGCTTCAGCTCAACACACTATAAATGTATATGAAGACGAGAGCAATCGAAGAGGAGCTCTGGTACACCTCACTTCACAGAGCCATCTCCGCAGGGTTGTAGGCGTCATGTGGTCTCATAAGATCACACAGTGCACTATGGTGGCTTATTGAGTGCTTTATTGAGCTCTACAGTAACACCCATATGGATCTATATCCCTTCATCTGACGTTTCTACAGACATCAGACACTGACGTTATCTCCCGCCCACACAATATAATATATGTTGTTCATTTTTAATGAGGAAAATTCCATTAGCTAGGCTTATACGTTGAACATAACAGTGAAGCTACGGGGATGTTTCACATTATAGCCTTTACAACCCTTATAAAGCACCCGAATATTATGGAAAACATGTTATCGCATGTTGATTTACTATGAGCAATATTTATTATTAGTTAACGTAATAAGAATGAGTTATTATTGTAATTGTGTGACCAGCTACCACTACAGCGTGTGTCAGGTTTCAATGTTGTTCTGAGAACGACATCTATCATCACTAGCTGAAGGCCCTTTTCTGATATCAGCATTCTGTCAAAATGAGCATACAACCGTCCGAATAAGTGACAGACTATTGCCTTGGGGAAGCGCTTGCACCTATTAGAGAGGGAATTAGCATGAGGTCACTATGGCAACATACTGCTCTGTTGTGTGTGTGTGTGTGTGTGTGTGGAGAAGATCCTAATGCGTGTGGAGGCCTTTGTGACGAGAGAGGTATAGGTCATACAGTTTAACATGTCCTCTGTTTGGGCACTAAAGAATGTTTCTCTAATTTTGTTTGGATTCAGAAACTAGTCGTTTGTAAATGATTGGTCATCAGTGAGAAAATAATGAAAACATAGGAGCTATTGTTTTATGAGATGTGAGAGCCACAGCTGAATTCTTACAGTTTCCCTGCCAATGCTTAAATCTAGTTGACTGACAGAACCTGTTATCTATACCGAGCTTATTTGATATGAACTTGCTGTAAGTATAACTGCAGTATTAATCAACCTACATAGCATGAGCACATGAGTACACATTCGCACAAACCAGAAAGCTGACATTCAGACTCCCATAATGCATTTTGTGCTGTCGTGCCAAAGGGAACCTGGGTAATTAAATCTCAATGCTAGTGGAGCAGAAGTAGGACAGGCAGCGAAGGTGTGAGTATGTGTGTGCATGAGTCTAGGTGTGAGTATGTGTGGACAGTTGTGTTTAAGCAAACGGTGTCTTATCTGACGTATTTACATGTTCACACCCTTGTTATCGCACAGATGAACTGTGTGTGTGTTTGCGTGAGTGTGCTGTAAGCCGGTATATTTTAATTAATTGACCTAAACAGGGATAACAGGTTAGAGACAGTTGGGCTTCTTTTTTTAGGCCTTCATAAAAACCAAATGTCATTAGTGGAACCATAACGACATGCAGAGTATACAGTACTGTGTAAAGCTGCAGAAACACTTAAAGATTGTGTAAAGCAGACATACATTTGTGTTTTGAGTTTGTCACACCACAGAAAAAGGTAATATTAACCACCCAGCCAAATTTGAATTAATAAAAAAGTCGGCAAGTATATAAAATTACATTTAAAAAACGGGAAAATATAACAATCATTATGTGTTCTGAAGCGCTGGGCGTGTAACCACACCCATTGCAGATTCTACTGTAAACTCCATACCCCCAAAAAGGTATCCTCAGATGAACATTAATTGTAAAATGTAGACTAGCAATAGACCATGTCCTGTACAAACACGCACACACACACTAACACCCTTTTAGTGATGTTCTCGTCTGTTTCCTCTATTTCCAGTGCTTGATTTCCTTTGTATACTTTGTATCCATGTCCTTGTTTTCTGTCTCCCTTGTTTGTTGTTTTCACGTTCTTCCCTGAATTTAACCCGTGTTTCAGTTAGCTTGTTGCTACTTCATGTCTCTAATCCCATGTGTAGATCCCCGTGTGAAATCCAAACACCCTATCGAGATATTGGTTATCTTTGCTGTTAGGTAGCTTTTGAACTATATATCCCATTGCTGATTGAGACATCTGTGGTTCAGTGTCCAACAGAGAACTTTAACCCTACATGGGTCGTGGTGCCGTGGCTGGTGGTCAAATGTGGCTGCGTGCCGGGCACTTTCCCGGTGTCATACTGTGGTGAGTTTAGAAACTTCACGGGGGTCATGATTCACAAACCTCTCCTGGTGAGGAGAAAGGGGAAGGGGAACACAGGAGGTCTTTGAAGCACAGCAGGATAAATGCATAACTCTGGACCTGGAGGAGGTTTCTTTGGGGCTCTAGTTTGGGGGTGGCTGGGTTAGAGCTATGCTTACACCCACTGGATGGACACAGAGGCACTCTTACAGCACATTGTGTCCCACTGAAGCAAGGTTAAAGTTGGGTGCGGCTAAAATGGGTATTCATTTTAAAAGTGTCGATTTTTCAAAGTACACTGAAAGGTCCAGAGTTTACTGTTGAGGTCAACCCTGAACTCAGCTTGCTAGCTAAAACATGCTGATACGGTTTATGAAATAGTGGTGACCAGTAGAGTATAGTACAAGGTAAAGCAGACCAATAATATGTGGCAAAGGAGATGGCAATACCTTCACCACCTCTTGTCATAGTGGAGAGACAACAGATGTTATCATTCAACTCATCAGAGGCAGCACGGAATTGGGTGCAAATTACTAGACCAGCATGCAACACACGACTCAGATGGGAGGGGCGGTGCCAGAGGAGGTTTGCTAACAGAACTCTGTTCCTATAAGTGACTTACAGTATCTTATTATCGTGCATGGGTGGTTACAGGGTCGATTTTATATTTCTATTTTGTGTGGATAAATATTTGGACCCGCAAAGAAAGAACGTGGTTTGTTATGTTTTGTTTACGTTTGACCACCACCCCAGAACCATGTTAATGTTAGATATATAATTGATTGGCTGGTTGGCTGATTTGACATACACAACTTGTTAATGTTTTAATAAGCACAATTGCAAACAAACAAACAAAATGTGTGATTTTTCAACTGCAGCTGCGGACAACCTTCAACCAATCAGAACAAGAACTATGAAGTGACGTTTTCTGCACGCTGGTTGCTGCTGGTAAAAAATGGGTGAAGGTTCTTAACTGGCAGTTGAACAGTATCAGTTGGAACAGTTTTCATCTGAGAGATCCCAGGCTAATATGCAAAGCAAAGAAACCATAAGAGTTTGCAAATTCATCATCGACTTACCAGTTTTTAAGTAGTTTTGTCAAATTAGGTTGGTATGCAAAACATTTTGTAATTATCTTAAAATAAACGCAACCACAATTTATCTTTGCATTTAGAATTAACTTTAGAAATACTCAGTAGACATGTTAAGTATACTTCATGTATATTGGTGCATGGCCTTTATTATATAGTTGTAACAATTTAAAGTAAGTAAGTAGTATGTTTATTTATATAGCACTTTTCACAGAGAATCACAAAGTGCTTTACAAATACCTACATGGTAAGTAGAAACACAGAAACCAACAGTGTAAATAAAAACACAAGTGAAATAAAATAAACAATATTTATTACCTGAGATAATAAAATTACAGTCAGATCAACATAAATAAATAAAATAAAGTATAAATTAGTTGAAAATTAACCTAAAGCCAGTGTGAATGAAAATGTCAGTGTATGGAGCTAAGTGATAGTGGCCATGGGTATTCCATAGTTTGGGTGCAATAGATTGGAAAGCTCGGTCAACTTTGAAGTGGGTGTGAGGGACAGCTAAAAGATTATGGTCAATTGACCTGAGAGGTCTTGGAATATATCGTGGTCTTAAAATGTCAGTGATCTAGCCTATTGGTTGTGTAAGGATTTGAAAGTTAACAGCAACGTTTTGAAATGGATGAGGAATTTCATTGAGAACCAGCAGAGAAGATAAGATTTGTTTGTTTTTGTTAAAAGACGAACCGCTGCATTTTGCACGTCTGAAGGCAATGTATGGGACTTTTGATTCAAATAGATAAAAAGCGAATTGCAGTAATCTTAACAAGAGGATAATTAAAGCATGAATGATCATTTCTATTCATTTAAATTCATTTAAAAAATTTTGAAATGTTTCTAAAATGGAAATAACAAGATCATAAAAGTGTGCTAATGTGCTTTTCTAATGAAAGCGAATTGTCAAGAATCACACCTGATTCTGACATTCCGACATTATGTTTGATAATAGGAATTAAACAGTCATTTAGCTGAAGGTAATTTGCAGCAAGCCTAATCTTAATATCATTTGTTTAAAATGGTACATTTATAATTATCCGAAAAATCAATATTAAAGCAGTGTTAAAGCAATATATTGCTTTTATTGGTTGATTTTGTAACACAACAGGTTAAATTCTTACATTGTATATTACATTTTGCTTCTCAATTACTCACAGCAACAAACACCCAAGGCCAACTAATGTTGGCCTTGGGTGTTTAGCTACATGTCACAAGACATCAGCTCATAATCTATATTTGACATACTGATCAAATCATTTTTAGATAAACTGCAGATGTATAGCATCTTGGGATGTGAAAAGTGTATATAATTACATTTTAGGTGATGTGGTTGTGTCCACATGCATGTTTAAAAACTAGGCCACTGTGGAGGTTGTAAAGAGGGATGAAAACTATGTTGTTATCTCATATCTCCTCCCCAACGCCAAGACATGGATAGCCATTAAGATAGGCCTAGATCCAGCAGTTACAAAAACCCCTGTGTATTACAATCCTTTATTGTATTATAGCAAATATGCTTATTGTGAAATCAATGTGAAATAGTACCAATTATATAGAGTGGAGAAGAGGACAGTTAATTATAGCTCTCAGACGTTCAATCCCAAATAACGTTGAGCCACAATGCATTATGTACAGTGATAGTTACATATGTTATATATATGTTAGTGATACGACAGATAGACACCCTGTCTAACAGCGACATCTATTGGATATAAAATGCAAGCTGCCACGCAGCAAACATTTAGCTGGGAGGGGTTATAAATGCGCGTGTGTATGGGTGTGTTAATGTATTATATTTTATGGTTAATGGAAACCACATTTTCTGGTTTCAAAATGTCTGAGGTCTTCATATAGCCGTCTCAGGCTTTCAGTCCCTGCCTCTGAATTCAGAAGAGCCATTTCAGTTAATCGTCTATTCTAGCTATAGCCTACCCAATAGTTAGAGAGAACGTTGTCTCTATATTATTTGTAAATGCCATCCATAATCCACAAATAGCCTTTTTCACGATTTACACAATCACAAAATGCCATAGGTGACTATGCTAATTTGAAGTTGTATGAATATACAACTGTCTATTCGTAAATAGTTTAATGTAGCCTAATTAAATTACAAAATACAAATGAAAAACTTCAGGTTCAGGAGACGACCTTCACCTTCCGTTGCGATGTCCGCAATTAAAGCCTCCTCCATCCTGCCTCGCTAAGAAAATTATAGCCAATTAATATTATATGCTACTCTTCTGACTGGTTAATTGAACAACACTGCCACCTACTGGATGTCATCGTCAAAAGTTTGCCGGATGCCGTCCTACCACAATCGGTGGGACGCACCTACCAGTATGTGATCCTTGTGGTCCATTTAAACATACGTCCATTAAAGTACATATTGCAAAGTTATATTTATTGTATCAAGAGCTCTGTCACAAAAGAAAAGCGGCTTTAACAATATTATAATGTACATTCAACAATTGTTATACTGTAAAATGTGGAAAAAGATATTTAAAAAATTACATTTTTGCAATAAGAATATAGGCTTGTTTGTTTAACACATGCGGATGTTCATTTCACAGTTTATACAGATGCAAGTACTGTATGCTATTGATATTATAATACTTTTACAGTTAATATTTAATCTGTTTGTGATATGGAGTAAAAGTTAGATATTTTTAGGAAATGCAATCAATGGGTTCTTGCTTGTTTGCTAGGTTTAACCTACAGTTGCACGGTATAGCACTTGAAAGTGTATGGATGGATCAGTGGCCATAAACGATGTTAACTGAATGTAGCCTAGCTACCCCACAGATCAGATAGTAACATTAGAATAATCTATATCAAAACCTGTTACCATAAAACCTGTCTGAAATAAGACAACTTGCCTGTTGTGTAAATTATGTACAACAATAAGCAGGCATACGGTAGTTTAGCACAGTATAGGCCTACATTGTAGCCTTTAACAAACATCCTTTGCATTGCATTTATATCAAGGGAACCCTTGTTTAAGTGTATTAATTATAACACTACGTGAATACGATGATTCATTAAGAACAGCAGCATGGGCTTTATCAGCGCGATGCTGCTGACACAATAATGTTTGCATCACAACGCCAGTTAATGTTATAAAAATCAGACAAAGTTTCGACTTCATTAGTGAACTGTAGCTTCAATATAAAAACTAATATGCGGTGCTAATATGCGGTGCTACTGTGATTGTGGATTGCCTCATTTTATAAAAGAATTTGCGACAATCTTATAATCGAGTCGGCAATTAATTTAATGGATCATCGTCATTAAGGCGTTGTACACATTGCCTATACCTCGGTCAGACTGTCCCTATAGGTTGATAAAGCTCTACGCTTACCCTGCTTAAACAGGCCAATCTCCTCCTGCTCACTCCGTCTCTCTTCGGCACACAACTTCGGCTTCTCCGCTTCTCCAGCCTTGCAGTGGCCATGGATGGCAAACTTTCCTCTTTCAACTTCCACCTGTTGCAATATTGCTGCATATTCGGGTAGTCTACTGTATATTAAGATAGGCCTACTGCAGCCCCTGCCGCAAACATGTCTTATATTTGCACATCTTGGCAGCCTCCGTCTATTGATTTGAGGGTTTTTTTGGCCAGCAAATTCTCCGCGCAGTCAGTTATTCAAGTATGTGTTTATTTATAACAGATAGTATTTGAAGCAAGCGGATAACGAGATGATTGCAGGTAAAACTTAAAATAGGCTACATTTAGATGTATATAATTTAGCAGATGCTTTCATCCACAGCACTATAAAAATTAGCAGCCATTTATCAACAGATGAACAGTCAATTGTAGGAACGTGTTCTGTTTAAAATAATGACATTAATCAGATCTAACACACATTACCAATAGGCTACCATTCAATCCTTAAAGATACTGATAATGCTAATATCATAATAGCCTATATTGCTATATTTCTAATAACGGGAAAGGTATTCTAACTATTAGACTATTAAAACATTTTTACTGGATGAGGTGTTAAAGTAGTGATTTACGACTAAGAAAACATATAGGCTAATTTGCTTGAAGACCATTTCTAGTCCCCGGTCCCGAACAAAATACAGGCGGCCTGCAGCTTCTGATATGTATAGCAATGTTGATAGGATGAGATGTGAACTATATTTTTTCCCCATCATATTATTTGGGTCATACATAACTTACTGCATTACTATGTGACAATGTCCGCACATTCAGCAAGCTGAGACTAGCTTTGTTGGGCTTATATGTGCGTCACCAAGATCCCTATGACAGATGATTGGTTCAACCCGCGCATCGCCCCAGCCAAGTTTATACCAGAGAGAGAGAGAGAGAGAGAGAGAGAGAGAGAGAGAGAGAGAGAGAGAGAGAGAGAGAGAGAGAGAGACTGCCCTATACATCCCATTAGTGTTATTATGTTCATATTTTATTTACAATATACGCTATTTTATTTATTTATTTTATTTATTTATTCTAAATGTCTCTTTTTTTATTTATTTTTTTGCTAATTATTGTAGTATTATTGTTGTTATTACTAATATTACTATCACTGTTATTATTGCTATGACTGTGTCATGTCCTTTTAATGATACAGCCTCTTATTGTTGTTATTACCATTGGTGTTATTACTGTGGGACTACTTCTCCTATTGTCTGTATATTGATGTTCATACTGAGGGCTACCTGCCCTCTAGCTTTGGCAATACTGTTATAATAACTGTCATGCTAATAAAGCTAACTTGAATTCAATTGAATTCAATTGAATTGAATGTCTAACTAAGAGAGAGAGAGAGAGAGAGGGAGAGAGAGAGAGAGAGAGAGAGAGAGAGAGAGAGAGAGAGAGAGAGAGAGAGAGA
>JAODOY010082630.1:0-15082 GCA_025399855.1 Forbesichthys papilliferus | reverse complement strand
AACATGCATGTATAATGTGAAAAAACAAATACTCGAATCCCAATATTGAAATCGAATACATACCCAACAAACGAATAGCCGAATAATCGAATATTTGGGGCCAGCCCTAGCAGGTACATATTTTGCCCTTTCCCCCCCCAACTTTACTAATTTCTTTTACTTATCTGCGGGGAAGAAGAAAAAAAAACATTAACTCTCTTCGTAGATGTTTTTAATAAAAGAAATCTACCCATTGCTCTTTATCAGGCACGCTAGATTAGCTATTGACTACGCCGATTATGGAAAGCCTTCTGATCAATTGAATGAGTGTCCCCTCAATTCAATTATCACCAAATGCATTTCATTAATATGAAAACATTGTTTGAGAGGCTACCCAAGTGGTTGTGATGACATGCATTAGCTCCACAATGGAGCATGCCGCAGAGGTGGAGAACACACAGCCCCCTGACTGGAGCTGATAAACTGCTGGTGGGTGAACAGTAGGGCGGGCACGTTTTATTGTGATGCTACACTAGGGCAGATGGAGCTGCAGTGTGTTATACACCCACTGCCCCACCACGCTCCAAATTACTGCGCCATAGAGGTTTGCTTCATTAACTCTGG
Organism: Forbesichthys papilliferus; assembly: GCA_025399855.1. Taxonomy (NCBI): domain Eukaryota; kingdom Metazoa; phylum Chordata; class Actinopteri; order Percopsiformes; family Amblyopsidae; genus Forbesichthys; species Forbesichthys papilliferus. The sequence continues at coordinate 14,479 of JAODOY010082630.1, read as the reverse complement.
GCCAAAGTGGTGCGACCCCACTGTCATCTTTCACACAGGTTCTTACTCACAGCTTTGTTACAGTAGCATGGTGGAGTAGAAGTGGCAGAATAAAGACGTGCACTTGGTTGAAAACCCTGGGAAGAAGAAGCTCTCTGACAAGAATGGCCAAGTTATCATGCTAGCTTAAATGTGCTATACTGTATGTGTTGTCACTGACGCAATATTGAGTAGTGTTATAATGCATGCATTTCATTAATAGAATTTAAGTCTTGAATGTTACTCCGTTGCAGACTTGGAATACATTGTGGTTGTATCCCTAGGGATGCAGTGTTTCCCAGAGAAACAAACCAGCGGTTGATGTTCCAAGAACGGTAATCACAGTATGTGATTAGAGCCTACTCAACCTCTGTGTGGGAGGAGAGAATATATGCTATGAAGACCTTAAAAGTCAGCTCATCTGTCTTTGAAACAAATACAACATCACTCACCGCAGTGAAAGAACATCAAAATTCTTTAATTAACTTGCCTTTTGAAAATGTAGATGGGTTGCTGACTGTATATGTTGCTATTTGTAGCTAAATCTAATTTAAAAACAGAGGAAACTGCTATATAGGTAATTTAGCTGTATACTGTGCCTTTTAAGAAATTTACTAGGGAGATTTAGTCAGATCATGTCATCAATAGTGTTACGCTACACAAGATTTACAATAAAAACAGGATATTCTGATCAACGTAGTGACAAACCCAAACTGCATAACCCTCAGAGCTTTGATTTCTAGCTACAGTTCATTTTGCTTTTGAAACGTTTACAGTAAGAGTGTATTCACCCAGCCCACCTGCAATCAAGTGGGTTAGAAATTATCCTTCAAGTAAATCCCTCACTAGCCTGTATTAATGTACATTTGTAATGACAAGGAGCTGCTGGTCTGAGATAACATATCCATTTAAAACATGTAATTGATACCAGTAACCAACCAACAAAAAAAAAAATGTATTTCAGTCAGGAGTATTAAAGGAAGATTAATAACACTAAGAAGTGAGTAGATTTACTTAGGAATGGTATGTGAGTAACCTAGTAATATATTTAATTAAATATTATATAATAAACCTGCAGAGGGAACCTAAAGCAAAGCTGAGTCTGAACCTTTATGCCTGAATGTCAGTCTACCGATCGCATGTAAATAATTAATAGTTAAAAGGTTATTTGGGGAGATAGATATGATTAAGAAAGCCTAAAGGTATTCCAAACTCTGTTGAGTTAATATCCTGCACAAAGACAGCCGTTTTACCATGACTTGTCTAGAGTCCCCTGTCTGGCAATCTGATAAGACCTGTGGATGTACAAAATGTTTGCATAGGCCTTCACACTGTGGTGAATACCCACTCCATAGAACATTGGCTTTGTATTGAAAGCCACATAATGAAGTTAGCATGTGTGCATGAGTAAACAATCGCCATCAGTTAATTAATGAGGGAATAATAATTTTAATGTCTCAGTCTAATAGCAAATTTGAGCACAGATCTATAATGTCTAATCTCTGGAGCAGCATTCCTGATTATCCCGCATGATTAGCATTTGTGAGGTGAAGGTTATCTGGTTATCCTACTAAACTACAGCATCTGGCTGAGGACATGATAGCTGAAGTGTGCAAGCCTGCCATCTTAGTTCTGCTTGACAGCTCAGATGGCTGTTGACTGACACCACCAAGGACATGTGCTGCACTGTTGAGCAGTAGGCAGCAGCCTTTGAAGCTATCTCTGCATGTGTGTGTGTGTGTGTGTATGATGGAAGCCTTACGGTTTTCCTTGAGGGCTGGAGGACAGGCAAAGATGAAGGTGTATCATGGTACCTAGGTACAAAGCGTGCTATGCAGAGTTCACTATGCAACCAGCTGCTATAACGCAGTACTTGGGGAAAACCTTCAAACTTCCAATGTGAAACTGGCAAAAAGTAAAACCATCATGCCAGATACCCTCCATGTTACTTTTTGTACAGAAATGTTTACTTCAATGTTTTATATTGTAATAATTGGCCACACCAAGCATTGTCAGAGATGAGCACAACATTTGCAAATAATCATAATTTTTCTAATTGCCTCACAGCAAGGGTTTAATTCATTCTGCTTAACATTGTAATATAACTCCAGTGTTTGGATGAGAAATAATACTATCTTATACTAATACTAAACTAATATTTAATAACCCTTTTATACCTTTAGAGTATACTGTCTGATGTTAAACAGAAATAATGCAATGTACATGTAATGTTGCTTGAAAACGTGCATTACTTGAGATAAGGCTTAACAGCCAGGAAATATAAGTGCTTTGACCGATCAAAAGTTGTGAATATAAAGTATGCGTAATTTTGCTTTAAGTTTACAAATTTATAAGAATTATTTTAGCATCATTATATAAGCTCAATTGAGAGATGCCTGCTGAATACGGAAAAAGGCACTTTTTCACTGTTTGGTCTAAAAAAACAACTAAAAGCCTTCTTGGTGTTCCATTAAGCTAAATGTCGAGGTACATTTTTGATATCAACTGTCACGGTGTCTTTGCGTGACAGGATAGAACCTACAGCAAGTTACTCTAGCTCCCACAAGTTCCCCTTTAATAATTAAATGGCAACATGCAAAACCATGTAGTGATTAATTGAAGAACAGACGTTTTTTGTTTGGTTGTCGACGATATTTAGGGAGAGCTAGAAGGGGCAATTTGGGTGAAGTTATGGTCAATAAAGGAGTTCCTGAACTGTTACACGGCTAAAAACGGACATTCCAACAGTGTAGAGGGGGGAAAAGTAAATGTTAATACCAATCTATAATGGACTGCATTCAAACATTGGCGTAACTATGATTGAGGGGGTATTCTCCGCAACAAGTAGCATGCGGTTGAAAAGTGCCCAAATATAGTAGAGTCGAATTGAGTCAAGCCAGTAGCATGGAGTGGAAAAACGCCATATTATACGAAGAAAAGCAGCACTGCTTTCAAATTACATTTATTTGATTCCGCAAACACCCAATTCAAGGTCAGTCTCTTCGGAAACTGGTTAGTGGAGGCTGAGCAACATGTTTCCGAGGGATAAAAGATGCAGCCCTAAACAACAGCAGCAGCAACTGCATTCCTACATGCCTCTGTGTTTTACAGTCAAAACTGAATTCTAGTTTTTGTGCAAAGGGGGGGAAATGGAACAAACTTAACTTCAGATATCAAAAAGCAAAGGCACAGTTTGAGCCAGCCACCCTTGTCTATTACCTTCTCCATTCATTACAGAGTTGCAGCATCCAGAATTTGTCAAACACACACAAAAAAAAAAGATAAGAAAAAACAAACTAATGAGAGATGTGTGGTGCAGCCTTTGGCATCTCCATGGTAATGTCACATACTAATTGGACACGGAACTCAGGAGACTGAAATGTGCTTCATCGCTCTATTGTCTTGCCATCATAGGTGTCTGGGCTCAGGCTTTACTAAATGCAAAATAATTACGCTTTAAATTAAACCCATGGTTGCACATATTTGGCTGGCAACTTGTCTATTGCAGAACGAACGTGGCCATCAGCACCAGAGGCTTGTACATATCTAGAGACTAGCGGTAGCCACTATAAAGACCTGCTTCCCCAGTGGAAAAACCACCAGGAGGGGAAAAGCCAGCAAGAAAGTCCTGAAATACTTCAGTCAAGACACTGAGGAATGTTCACTGCAGAGGGGAGAAAATAAAATTATGCTGGCACTGGTAATCCCATTGTGTTTTGCTCTGCCGTTGTGCTGGCACTGACAGCCACTTCAATTGAAATGGTCGACTAGGCTTAATTGGCCATTCCTCTCTGGTGAGGAATTCTCTTTGGTGTTGAGAGCTGAGAAAGACAGACAAGAGGAATGAGCAAAGAATGTGGCCCTCTTATGGAGACCTGAGTTACGCTCATCTCCTCGCGCTCCGCTCCTTTGGAGATACATTTGTCAAAGGGAATACATGAGTATAGCTGGATGGCAGACGCGTGCAAAGCATGCAAACAATGAGTTTGGCGTGATGGTAGCGGATCACAGGTATCGGAACAGGGCTCGTTGGCAATGCGACTCAACGCGGATCTGCGGGTAACTTGGCTACATTTCATGTCATGCAGGTATTAGCTTGACTGCATAGCAGAGACAATGTGAGTGCTCGGCAGTGATCAGACGACCTTGGCGAGATCTGTTCAGCTCAGCGAATTCTCTGACTGATATACATGTAATCACTACTGGCCCGATGCCTACCTTGCCATCTGTAAGGAGAGAGCCCTCACAACGATTAAAGGCATACACCTCTCGTCGTCTTTTATGTTCCATTGTGTTTTAATATAAAAGTAAAACCTACTGCAGTGTGTGCATGGCTGAATATCAATTCCTCCCAGGGCTTCTCTGCAAACTTTATTTTATTCCCGCAAAATAAATTAGCATGACCACAGGAACACCACGGTCCCAATCTTATTCAATTGATTTGCTCTCGAAAATCTAAGGAAGATAGAGTGGAAAACGAATTGTGTAGGACCCATGCCCTAAGGAGAATTTCATCAGGAACATCCAGTGAAGAGCTAGTCCAACACGAGGCTTAGAGATGATGTGATTTACTAGGACATGTAAAGCTATCATGAACTCCACAACCAATACACATGCACCCACCACACACACACACACACATTTTACAGCTGCTCATAAAGCAGCAGCCTAAGGTTGTCTAGCAGTATCGGCCTCACATATGAATACCAAGCTCTGCTGCAGTGCTCATAGTGCAGCGTGTCACGGCTCTGCAAAATGGCTAAAACCTAACGGTTAGAATAAAAAACAAAATGGAGTCCTGCCAGCAGGGTTATATGGGGCAGCGCTAATGTCAGCAATCAATAACTATCAGGACAAACCAACAGGCAGGTGCAGGGAGGCAGTAGGCCCAAGTTCTACAGTATGCATCCAGGAAGGAGAGCAAAGCATACAATCTCTGTGGCCACTATTGCTCGTGATTCCTGGTCAATACCAGTGACAATAGTGGAGGCTTAAAGACAGGGTCAGTCATCTGCGGCGCCGCTCCACACATCAAAACACATTGTGAAGCAAAGCGTAGTACTACGGCTTTGTTGATGTGAGCGGTGTTCGCCACTTTGTTTATGTTGCTATTTACAGAGCCTGGGCTGCGTAGAAGTATCGGCAAATGTTTATCAACACGCGAACATGGCGAATTTGACAAATAGCGATTAGCTTACATTTAGCTTGCAATAGCTAAATTGTACTGTAGTAGGAATGTTTTGACATTTCCAATGTTCTTAGTGCTTTCCTGGCGTGGAACGATTCTTTGGAAATTTCTTTCCAAATGGATACATTTAACTGTCTGTATAGAAAAAAAAAATGTGTGCGGCTACATTGCATTAGTTAGCTGGTACAAAGGTGATAGGGTAGTCGAGCACAGCAGTGGTGGGGAAGGTTGTTGTGGAGGCGGGCTTGGCTCTTACCTTTCCCGTGACGGCTGACCAGACCTTGAGCGTGTTGTCGTCAGAGCCGCTGACTATGCGGTTGCCACAGAACTGGAGGCAGGTGATGACATGGTCGTCGTGACCTTTCAGCACCTGGAGGAGGGGGCGGGCGGGGCGGGGGGGAGGTGCGGAGAGAAAGTGAGGAAATAAGGGGAGAACCACAGCGACGGGTGCACAGAAAAATGACAAGGCAAATGTCAAGAGCCGAGGTGGAAAACGACGAGGCTGAAGTACTTCATACATTAAACAGAGGAGGAGATGAGAGGCAAATGCCACTGAGCGCTGCAGGTGTACACAGCTCTTTTATCAGAGCGACCTCTCTCTGTGCGTGTCTGTGTTGAAAAAGCCAACTCGGCAAATGACAGCAGGCTGCATACACAAATAAGATGTGTAGCCCGGCGCACACATTCACTTCACAGCGTGTCCAAAATGACCACAAAAGCAGAAATGTCATATAGGGCACATCAAATAACATTGTCGCTATGCGTTATCCTTTTGAATAGGCAGACGTTTAAAAAAAGCCTCTGGTTAAATGGTGAGAATTAGGCCACCTTGTGCTCACCTATAACTACATTCTGTGAACGGCGGACCAAACCCTAGCTATAACCTCATGGCCTTATACTTAACCAAAGCCACTTGCTATCAAATCTGTACTAGCTATACTAGCTATCAGGTACTAGCTGCGCTAGCTGTCATGACGATGATGAACATTAGCAGAATGGACTAAACCTAAAAAGCTACCTTGGGTGACTTGAGATCTCCTCTCCTCCAGTTGGTGTCTATCCTGTGTTGCCTGATGTAGGCGCTCTTCCACGGACTGTGGGTGAAGCCGGGCTTGACGATTTTCCTCTTCTTGAGCGGCAAAGGCTCATCAATTCCTGTAAAACGGGGAGGGGGGTGGGAGGGAAGGTAGTAAGAGGTCTGTAGGCTGGGGGGGGGAGCCGTGAGCTTTTCATGCTAAAGTGCATTTTAAAAGCAGGTACGCATTTTGCGGCGGGTAAAGTCATCCGTTTCTCCAAACGCTGACTGCGCGCAGAGTTGCGATGCTCACCTTCTTCCCTGCACTTCTCCCGCCACAGCAGGTTGTCTTCAGCCAGGATGCGCCAGTAGCGACACGTCTGCGCTGCCTGCAGGAGGTCTTTGGGCTCCAGGAAGGACAGCACATACAGAGCCAGCTGTTGGACGACAATAAGGTGGGCTTGGCGGTTTGAAATGGAGAGGCCTGGATCAAAGTTAAACACTTTGATCCCCTTAAATGGTGGATTGAGAACCGTTGACCAACTGAAGAGAGCAACCTGCTCACGGTGGCAGTTACACTACACCTTTAGGCCACGGCTAAAGCCCAGAGGATTGCCGTGCGTGAAATTAATTACCCTGGCAAAGCAAGCCTTTGTCAAATGAAAAGGAGTCATCGATGGAACGTGAGAAAGACAACAAATTCACATCCTACACAGTGCTTGGCTTTAGATCAAGCGTTGCTACCGGCACCATTTATGCTCAAATTGCACCGCACATTCTCTCCCCTAACCCGTCTGTCCACGTGTCCCCCTGACCCCTTACACCTGCCGGACAAAGGCAAGATGTGCAAACATGCTGATAAGCATGCTGCTGAGCACGATGGCTCAAGGCTGTCTTGAAAGAATCCCTTATGTGACCTTGTGCGGTTGCTGTGGTGCACTGAAGCCACAGTACGTTCTGGTAGTAGTTTAAGCACGCACGTCATCGTTTATTGTAGAGAAAAAGAAAGCACTGAGTTTGTGTGGACTAGCAAGAGATGGGGATTAGCAATAGTCACAGTAGCACATCATACTTGGTAGCTTGTGAGCTATGGTTAGCCAACTACTAAACACAAACGAGTACCCGTATGTAGCGGGGGTGGGGGTGGGGGGAGGGGCAACTCACCTCTTTGGGCAACAGGGAAATGAAGTCTCGCTGAAACTGTGGCTCGATCACCTGCATCATGTGCTTGACTTGTGTGGGCTCACAGCTGTCAATCAACTCATCCAGCGCCAGCAGCTTCTCTGGGCCACTCCAGCTCTGGAGAGAGGACAGGGTGCTATATGTTAGAAACCTGTGAACTGCTTTTTCTTACGTTTGCCAGATTTTACTCCAGAACTGTATGTGTTCAGTGCTTTAGATACTGCAGCGCACAGTATCAAATTAGGAAGAACTTAAGACGTCACATCCTTCCTCCTAGTGTGCTACTGTGTCGGTAACATGCATGAGCACATTGGTTTAGGAGGAGGTGCTCGTCTGGCACCTGTGCGTACTGCAGCAAACGTGCTTCCAGGGCCATTTGCACACCAAGAAGCGACCTCTATCAGAATGGCAACAGTTCTGTAGGGGGATTTATTCTGGATGAATATTCACTTGCCACTTAAAGCCAAGTGTGTGACGGTGCGGCGTACTCAACCAAGCAGCACACAGCAAGCCTTTTTCCTTTGCAGGAGCGCCGAGATCTCTGTGATTACGGGGGTGGGACGGAAAAATGTGGTGCACGCAAAGCACCTGTAATCTGGCAGTTAAAAGCTCTTGCCAGAGGTGCTGGTTCTGGAGCTAATTAAGGGGTTCAAAGAAACCCCTGCTCCCTGCAATGAAGACAGATCAGCCAATATGCCACTGACAAGACGCAATTTGGTCTAAACACAAAAACACGTGGAAGACGTAAAATAGAGATGGGGATAATGACACCGCAAGCTGACGTCGCTCATGTTGAAATGAATACATGTTCAATTCCATATGCTTTAGAATCAAAAGGGTTAAGTCTTTATTTATGGGATGTTTTTGGTCCAAGGGTGATACTGTAGGTAGTCCATATCATTTAAAAAGTTTAATAAGACACCGTTTTTCTGTGGAGTTGGTTGCATCGGTTCCCTGCGACAGTTACAGTTAGCTGACTCAGGCAATGCAGTCTAGAGCTCCTTAGTTATCATATGACTGCTGTTTCCATCTCTATGTACGGGGGACTAGGGATGATTAATATCTGCAGTCATATTAGCATCAAAAAAGGCTCCCCCCGATAATTAATGGACTGCAAACAACATAATTAGGGGTTTTCAGAGTACTGGGCTATTTAAAGGATCAGTTCGTGTGATCTAATGAGCCTCAGACATTAGTACCACCTGTGGAAATTCAAATCAAGAACATTTTAGAATTAGGTTTTAACCCAGTGCTTTAGGGCCTACAGGATAGGGCTGGATGGAGGAATGTAATGAATACTCTCAACACTGTTGAGATTGTATTTAAATATGACATCCTGGGTTGTCAAATGAAACGCAGACTGCAGCAGCTCAGGGTTTAAGGTCACCTGACACCACACAGATGCTTTAGATGTGTAACCAGTAAACCAAAGATAAACCATGTGGGTCTGGTCTGCTTAATGCAATAAAAATCAATGTGCCAGAACAGTCAACATCAATTGGTCTGCAGATGGAAATCATTTTGAAGAAGACACTACTGTTCTATGAAGGGCATACTCTCAAGCAGCACACTAAGATCCTTCTAAAATAATTAAGAAAAGCTCCAGAAAGCTAATTAACTTTTGCTAGATCAGTGAACAAGCAGCTTCATATAGAATTAGTGACGTGTAGAAATCTGGCCAGGTAAATGACAGACCGCACTGACAAAAGCCCTTGAGCAACAAACCTACATGGAAAAACCAAAGGATATTTTTGTTTGTTGCATTTAAAGTCCATTATCTTGTACACAATAATTTGAAGGCAAAGAGCAAAGCAATCATTTCTTATTGTTTATTTCCCTAGAGATTACATTAACGACTCGCAGAGTTACTTCAGACACGGAACCTTGTGAAAATAAGGCAGCTTTATTGCAGTGTGTGTTAATCAAATACAAATGTTTCCTTTAGGATAAAAAGGATTTATTCCTGAACAGAACTAGATGTTTAAACCAGCATATTCCCCCACTAAACCCAGTCTGGCCTTTCATGCCATTTCAACAACCACAATAAAGCACTACTGCACTATAGCTACTATCCAATACGACAGATTGTGATTAGCATGAACTGTCAAAAAACAAAGCAAATTCACACCGCACAGACAGGTACAATCATTTCAGAACCCAAAAAACATGGCACCACTTACTGATTCACACTGCTTCAAGCCGCACATGCATTTGAGCGCATCATAAAGGGCTAACCACTTGAATAAGCAGAAGGCTATAGCAGACAACTGATATTGGGGGACTTTGCTTTAGCCTGAACAGGTAAGGCTAATTCCAATTCCACGCTACAGTGGCTATGGTAATGTGGTAGGCCAGAACAACAAGGCAGCAATTATCTCTAAGACTAAGTGAACATTGATTGGGCACAACATCTGTTTTTTGATGAGCTTTCTTGAGGGCTCAAAGAGTCCCAAGGGGAAGTAGATGTTGGACAACATTGGGGGGAGGGGAGGGGTGTATGCTAGAGTGAAAGCAGAACGCTGACAACACAGTGGCATGCTCGAGTGGGAAATTCACCTGAAATGTTCGGAGCCATTCCTGGAGACCCGTGGGTGGCTGGATAGAGGTGATACGACGTCTCTGTTGCCCGTGACTATTTGCTGTTCTGATGTGGCCAAATGTCGTGGGTGTGGCAGGGCATGGGACAATTCCTGTTGGGCTGCGATTCATAGGAATAATCAATTATGCGTCCTCAAAAAAATTCCCAAGAATATCATGACATAACCTGTGTTTACACCACCACCTTTTCTTGAAATATTCGGAGCATTTTAAGTTTGTCATTAAATACTTTCACTGGTGTGAAATACACTTCTGGATATGTGTCCAAATGTTCTTGTAGTTGATACCAGACATTACAATAAAAAACCTTGGGGGTTGAGCCAATGACGACACATGCATCTGAGTATATCTGAGTGGCTCACCCCTTTACCTACCCTTTCCCCTACAACAGCAAGCCAATTACATGGACGGCTGCATTTTAAATAGTGAGCTGGCTTGCTGGGTGGGAACTTGGAGAGCTGTATACAATAGGGGAGTGTACTGTTAAAAGAAGAAAGCTAGGACTATATAGTACATGCCTTTAATGCAGATGCTTATTATAAAGGTGTACAGTATGGTGGATGTAAAAATGCAGTTTACTGAATGACGAACATTTATTTAACCAAGGTGCAGTTTGTAGATCACCACCTGCAGGCGTTCCTACTACAAGAACACAAAATGTGCTTGATTTATTGGCTTTTCGTCAAAGTAAATACTTGAGCTGCATTAAGCATTCAAACACTACATTAAATTTCACTGACTCGTTGTACACCTTTTAGCCAATGTATTTTACTTATAGGACACATGTATGTAAACACAGTTTACACCCTGTTGACTTTGTTAAATTACCACAATTTGAAATAATCAAACATGGCTTCCTTATACCATTTTTTTCCCTCCACATCGAGACTTCAAAGTACATACAATCCAGCCCCACATATGCATGTTTATCTATGTCCAATTTCAGACTGCCCTGTCACAAGAAACAGGATCTCAAGGACAAGACTTCAAAGGGCACCAGCATGGCCTCTTGTAATGTAGGGGCAGTTCAAGGAACCAACCAGATGGAAACTGCAGCCATTATGTCCTTGGTAGTAATACAATGGGGAAATGGGCTGTCATTATAATGGCTTTATTTTTTATTAGATAATTTACATGGTAACACTGCCCAGTGCCCACAAAGTGATTAGTGTCCAGACGATATTTCCGGGATAATCGTCACAAACCGTTCTTGTATTTTACTGTATTGGTTCTAAAGCGGGCAGGGTTAAGCTAAATGGATGTTCCTAATATAAGGTACCATTACGTGAAACGGTCTATCCGTTCCTTCCATGTGCTTTATCTATATGGTATCACTGTCTTTGATATCTTATAGTTGTCTTTTCATATTAGGATGTCTCTATCTGCAATGCGCTTTAAAGCAACCAGATAAGGTTGATTTCAAATATTATCTTCAATCTTATTTGGCCAGGGAGACAAAGAGAGAGGGACGAGGGGGTGGGGGATGTGAGAGCGGGACACAGAGGGACAGAGGGGGGGAGAGAGACACAAATACAGAGAGACAGAGAGAGAGTATAAGCCATTTTAGGACTAAGAGGTAGGTAGGCATGTCTGCTTTGTTCAGTTAGGGTGGTTTAATGCAAATAGATGTGGGTGCCTTTACCTTGGATACTCGGGACCTTTATAGGGCTTTTTTCCAGATGGGAAAGTTCGGACCTCGGGGCCATGGTCCAACTTTCTCTTCATCTGCAAGTCAAATAGAGGAGAGAAAGGAACAATTTACAGACAAATACTAGACCGCATTTATACCAAAACACTAAACCGAACTGGGTAAACTGCATCCTTCGGGAAAGTAAATACTAGTTTGTCAAGTTATGCCATGCAGAGCTTGGTTGGTCAAATGTATCTTGGCTCTCTGTCTCGATTACTTCCCTGCAAATACGGCAAACATGAGTCATCTCACTCTCTAAATTGACAAGTCTGCTCATGAGAAGCAAGCCCTTAAGACTGGCTTCGATGTCAGCATACCCCAAGGTATTATACTTTGATCGCAAAACAAAAGGTACACCTACATCATCTTAATTCTTCTACACTAAGGAATTAACTATTCCAAAAACTTCTAACCAAGCAACGTATGTGTCAACATATTAAAATGACGTTAAATCTAAATAAAGACATAGCTAATGTGCTCTGTTGCTAATTAAATCAAAATGCCACTTCTGTCATCAGAATTGATATAACAGCTAGCGGGATACAAAAGAGGTGCTGTGGTGTATTTAAACACTGCTGACTTTCAGTCTAGCTACATTCCATTATGGACAATCACAGATGAGTGTGTACATGAGTTAACATGTACATATCCACATAATCACACGCCCATTGCCATGCCAAAGACTAGATCCTCGTTTCAATTTAAACTAAACTAAATTCAGAAGTGCAGGCATAAAATAATGCCCTTTCCATTAACTGAATATCTGGCTAATGATTTTAAAATATAGAATGTTTCATAGGCAACAAATAGCTATCCCAAAAAGTGCAGTTGGGTTCGGACAATGTAATCTACAAATGTTTAAAAGTAGAGCAAATTGCATTTACTTTTTATACAATTTCTAAATATTTTGCTTTGTTTAGCCTACTGTATAGGACATCGAAATTCATGTTTGCACAATTTAGTTCGCAACATCCGTTTATGAATGTAGTTTGGTGTGAGAAAACATATAGAAAATGTTCTTGTTGATTCAAGGGCCCAGCAATTATACAGCCGGCTAAAAACAATGAGCCCAAGACAACATCCATTTCATTTTATCTGCATGGTAGGAACAATTGTGATATAACCTTGATGGTTTATTTCCTTGTCCATTTGATGTATTGTTAGAGTGACATGATTCATTTATCTCCTTTAGATTAAAGGTTCTGTCTCGTGTGTGCACGGGCATGGAGCCTGGCAATCTTAGTTTTTTCTTTCCCCACATTGTCTTGACCACAACCGGTGTCCAGAATAGCCTGCACTGTGTCAAGCAGTACAGAACGTGATGTATTTAGTTAACAATGTTATTTTACATGGACATTACCAACAAACTGATATACTGTTTAAAGGCTGCCCTACAGCCACATGTAAAAATCAAGACAACTCCTCAATTAATTTATTTATTTATTAGATAAGTAATTAACTAGGAGCACTAACATCATAAAGAGGTTAGCAAAGCTCTATGAATACATGCTGAATTTCCCCAGGCCATTGTGCTGTGACTAAGGAGTGGCAAACTACCTTAAGAGAAATGAAAACTGGCAGCTTTGGGAAGGTTTGGCTAGCAGTACCTAAAAACCCTTGTAGTGAACAACAAAGACAATATTCCCAGATAAAAGCTGTAGGCCTATTAAATTAGAGAACAGCCACTATAACAAAAATATGATGAGCCTGGACTGTGAACCAGAGAATAGCTGTAAATGTACGTGTACGCTACTCATTGTATGTTGCTTTGGATAAAAGCAGTTGCTAAATTACCTAAAAAACCAAAAGGGTTTATTGTGGACCCCATTAAAATGTGACAGAAAAGAGTATAACATTCCATCCAATTACAGCTGAGAAAACAGTAAAAAAAAAAAGAAAAAAAAAAAGAAAATGAAAATGAGAAAAAAAAAAAAAAATGCCAGGCCGCAGAGCTCAGGCTGACCATTAAGGGGAGTGAACGGGGAATTCTAGACAATATTCTTGTTTGGTGAGATCTTATTCTCCAAACCCTCTTCTTCTCCCAGCTGTGATCTCACCGCAATGGCAGTCAGACTTATGCTAAGAGTGTGCGTGTGTGCGCGCACTCGTGCATGCGAGACAGAAGGTAAAGAGGAAGCCTCCTACGGCAATAAGTAAAGTAACTTGCCACTGATGTTTCAGCCTGGGAAAGGTAACAAGAGACAGCGAGGGAAACCAATAATGAGACACTGTCCTGGTCTAGCTGCACAGGTGAAGACAGTTGCAGCAACTGAAACATATTTTGAAGGCGGTAGTCTTATCAATCTATACATTTTGTTACAATATATACTATGACCTACCTCTAGAACTGGCACAAGTAAATACAAAATTCAAATATATTCAGCAATAACATTACTACTGAAGCATAGTGACTACTTGAACTAATGATTTTACAATAGGTTTTATAAACCTATGTACATCATAAATATGAATAACTAAAGTGATTCTCCCCCGCAGAACACGGATATAATTGTGTGTCAACAAACAATCCCTGGTTTGGCAGATTTAAGTGATTAATACATTTCCATACACCATCTAGTCAATGTAACTACCATTCAGTTTCAATGTATGCATATGAATGCTTTATCTGTGCCACTGTGGTAGATATGGGAGGGGCAGGATCATTTTTAAAAGACTTGCACAGAAATACTGGGTGATGTGGGTGTACTATATTGTTGATACAGACACTGATTAATGACTAGGTTTAAAACAAGATTAAGTACACCAAATGTCACATTGGTCCAAAGAA
>JAODOY010082619.1:0-15082 GCA_025399855.1 Forbesichthys papilliferus | reverse complement strand
CTTGACGCAGTTAGCCAGCCCTGTGTCCCACACCTGAGTAAAGGCTGGCTCTGTGAGAGTAGGGTCACCTCGCCTCACCTTCCCTAGCTGTCATTAAGGCTATAGTAGCACACAGAGTCATGGAAATAACAGAGTTACGCCAATGGAAGAGATGACACAACTCTCTCTTTACATGGCTCTAGTAGCACATTAGGGAAATAGTTGGGACAAGGAGGGGAAATGGCTTTGATCAATATGAGACTATAGCTGTATGTTTTCAGCCCTACTGATGATAATACCCAGCCCCACCCAACTCCGACCAAACAAACAACCACACGTTCAAACACTTTGTAGCAAAGGCAAAGTCAAAGCACCTTCATCTGTTTACGGGCACTAACGTCTGCCTATGCTGACCGACAGTGAAGAAGTTGGCAATCAGTTACGCTTTATGTCTGAAACTCCGCCATTCTCTTCACCCATTCCCACTTCACTGAAACCTGCAGAATTGAACTTTAAAACTAATTGTGGAAACACCCCTGATAGCTCTCCCTCCCTGACCAAATACACAAACTGTCCTCATGGTTGTTGTGTAACTAAGGCAAAAGGTGACCTTTGACCATTGGGACCCATATCATCAGTGCCGGCATCCTTTCAGGGAATAGGATCTGGAGATCTGGCCTCCAGAGGATCTTTCCTTGAATGGAGTCGTGTCGTGGCCCAAATACACTATACAGGCACCCTGTTTCAACTGTCAAAACACACACACTTGGTGGAAAAGAAAGGTCTCTTCCTAGCAGGAGCTGGTCCTGATCTTTGACCCATGGAAATTTGACTTTGACCCACCCACCATTTAGGCAATCGTGGCCAAGGGCCTGGTTATATGGAGCATGCTGCTGAATTAATTTATATAACCTTTAGCAGATGTTCAAGGGGAAAGCCTTGGTAAACACCTGCATTTGACTATACGTGAAATCACACAGACTCAGCAAGCATTAGCAGAATACATTAAGTGTAGATAAAAAACACATGAAGGTTGTATGCTATATGGCTTAGCAGATGCTCGAATTCAGGACACTAACCCCAAAATTCAATAGCCAATAGCGTGGTATGCTCTGTGCACAACACCCAAAGCAACATGTGGTAACTGACTGGCTAAATAGGAAACACCATGTTGTCGTTTTTGATGTTTTGCCATCAAACTGTCTAGACCGAAGCCAAGTTCCAGCCACAGCTAAGATACTCAGAACAAGCTTGAGTTGGTACAGAGTCATACCTTAGAGATTATCTTTCATTAGACACATTTGACCCCAGAGAACTGCTCCCGGTCATGGTAAGCCATGTTCCCACAACATGAAATAGACTCACAGATGCACTCCAAAAAAAGTGGAACTTTAATAGACAGCCCTTGCATTTTACTCTAAACAACATGTAGAAAAAAAGTAAGAACTCCAAAGTGTAGGGACGAGGTTAAACCAAGCTTTAGAAATGACTTATACCAGCCAAAAAAATGTATATTGATTATTTATTAATATTTGTGTACCACCTGGGATGGTGGTAGTAACACAAATATTATTAAATAATAAATATAACTTTTTTCTCAGAGCAATGGTGCAGGCTATAAAAGGGCCAATTGGGTGGTGTTTAATGATCCCATTCGTTTTAATCTATGGGCGTATTCTTATCTTTTTTAAATTAGATTTTCATCCCATCGCCGCCATCTCCCATATACACGGTGGTGAGAGATGGGAGTACCCCTTTAAACAGAGGTTACACGGGCCAGTGCGTTTGAGACCGGGGAGGATTCACTTCTTATAATAAGTCTTTGCAGAAAATGATTCACTTATTGGCCCATGCCACAGCCGTCTCCATCCCACAGATTCACTGACGTCACCCTAAATTAGAGTCCTCATTTTGAAGCTACATGCTCAGTGTACCGTAGTAAGTTGAGTACATCCGCTCATGAGGTTAATGGCTCCTTCCATAACAAGCATGCCTCCAGATAAGGATATCATGTTGATGCAAATGTTTCCCCGTCATTCTTTTACCCTCAGGATTAAAGGTAATCCATCCAGGCCCACACATCTGTCTCATTTGACACATTGATTCACCTCAATTTACAATACCTATAGGTTACAAATAGCTTATCAACACACACATTGACTTGAGTTAATTATCTATACATGATGTTCTCTGTTGCAAGGGTAGCATTAAATGAAATATTTGCTTGCTATTTATAGCCTGTGGCATTTGGGAGATAAAGGTAAAGTTGTAGGATGTGTGGAATGTATAGCCAGAGCTTTCCATATGCTCCACACATTCCCAGACATGTCTTAAAGTATTACCTCACTTTGACCATATAGCCTACGATAGATTGTCTGGCTTTCCCCAGGAAATAACATACACTGCAAATGCCCATATCGCATTGAAGGGTTTCAATCATCGAAATATAATATACATATTATTTTTATAATAATAATAATAATAATAATAACAATAATATTAATAATAATAATAATAATAATAATTTACCTTGAATGAAAAATAGGCCTAAATGAAAAGAAAATTGCAAACACTTGAGGCTACTACATATCCGTGTGATGAATTCTAGTGCAGTCTTACAATTTACACTAAAATGTATATCTGTGAAATCACCATCATATCCAATAGGCTAATTGACTAGGCAGGTCCTATTCATAAATCACTCTAATCTAGTTTTCATGCGGTATAGCCTAGCCTTCAATATGCTGTATTATAAAGATGTGTAACAATGCCAAATGTATTTTTTAAGGTTTCTTACCTTGCAAGTGGTGATGCCATAGCGATCATCAAGGGGGTGTGGGGGAATCAGATATCTTCTATTCTTGATCAGGTGCAATTTCGTTCATATATCATAAACTAATGCGCTGCAACCCAGGATATATCCTCGTGGCAGAACGCTCCGAGAGAATGCTTTTAAACTGACCATCCATGCTTTGTGTTTCTGTTCCCGCTGGGGAGAGTTTTAATGACTCTCTCCGAGTTACAAACTATTTTTCTAATGCCGTCTCTTGTCGCAATTCTAAACACACATGGAAATTCTTTCGGCGCATAAATTGCGATAGTTCGGAAAGTTCCTGTCAAATATTTGAATGTATAGATTTCCGGAGATATATTCTGTTCAGTTATTTAGATTAAAAAGCTATTCTACATGGTAGGTCTACACAAGCGCAGGTGTAGGCGCAGGCTTGAAAATTCTTACAGTATATTTTTAAGGTAATTATATTCTATTTATAATTCTCCCAAATGTATTCAGAGGCGCACTTATCTGCAAGGATGGGTTTTTTCCTAACCCATCACTGGGAATGGATCACAACAGTCCCAGTAATAAAGTGCTACAGAGTTGACATGTTCTGGCTCAGCTGCGTAAAACTTATATGATACAGTCCGTGTCCAGCAGGTAACATATAGCCCCAGTAGGCCTACTCTCTTTCATAAGTTTTTGTTTCACAACCGGGGTCCAGGCATGTAGGGAAAGATTCACATGAAATGTCAATCACCGCGTATCCGTTAAGCCAGTCCACCGTCTACTACACCTAAAAGAAAGAGTAGTCTATTCTGTTCTATTCATACTATAGGGTTGTTGTCGGAAGGCGCTCAGTCACGCTACACCTGAGGTTTGCAACCCTAGACTGCATTCCACTGGTAAACACGCCCCTTGTGTTTTTGCGTGTCAAATCTAAGAGTTGCTTCTAATGTGAGATGTCTCCTCCTATTTCGTTAAATTACTATTTACGGTGCAGGTGAAGTGTTCTTCAAATACCGAATGTTTTTATTTATTTATTTAACTTCTAAATGCCATAGCATTTCAATGAGGCGGTATAGCCTACATTCCATCTACCGTATAAGATTTGTGCTCCACGTTGTAACTTCTCCTGTTCCCAATGTCATTTTCTGCCATCTTATTCTACCTCCTCCTGACCTCATGGCTTTGTCTTTTTTTTTTTTAAACATCTCGTTCCCAAGTTTAATGTACCTTGAGGTGATGAACAATAGCTTTGTTGCAAGTCAAGACACCTACTGTATCTCTGTTCATTATTTCACAGGGCTGCCTGGTCTATACCTTTTTACACAATCTGTACATCCCCCTTTCTGCCCCCCAGGCACTTCTTGTCTGTGGCATGTTTGACATGATATTTATCTGTTGCTACTTATTTTTAATAAAGCATACAATGTAAAAGGGGATGTACAGATGAATGCATGACACGTTTGGGTTTATTTTAGTTAGACATGTGTTATTTGAAGTCCTGGCAGGATACAAGCAATATAACAATATTATTCCAACAGTGAAACGGTACAATTAAAATATGACAAAATGTCCCAACATTGACCCCCAACTCAGAGAATTCATAGTGTCGTAAGTGTACAGTAATACAGTCCACCACAGTCACAGTTGGTCTGAGCATTGCCAAGCAAGGATGAGGATCATTACAGTAAGCGTTTCTGACAGTAGTACATTAGCATTCCAATCATTACCATTAGGTGGTTTCAGCAGCATCATTAGTGTGGGAGGCTATAGTGATCACACAGTATATACAAACAATCTAAGATACAATGTGGAAAAATATGCAATATTTGAAATAAATTGATGTGATACAATATGACTGCAATGCAGGGAATGCCCTTTCCCTGGCAGACTAGTTTTTACCATGTGTAAAAGCATGACATTTGGCTGTTCTAACAGCGATTACATTTAACGACTATAAATTATAAACCCAAAAGCTTTTCTACGTGTTTACTGTACGTGATTCCTCTGTGCTGTCCTCTTGTCTGAGCTTGCACAGAGATTATCCCCAGCTTTCTACAGTTATCCCCATCATTACCAATAATAAACATACTTAGGTTTTAGTCACTGAGATGTTTACGGAGCGACCACAGTGTGTGAGGCAACAGAACACAGTAATCATCACAGACATGGGGGAAAGAAACAAGTGGGTCTTCGTAAGAGTGTGTGTGTGAGCGTGCGCGTATGTGCACGTGCACATTTAGCTGTGTGTAGTGTAGTACTCTGTAATGGATGGCTTCTGAGCACTTTACTGCAACTCAAAAACATTAGTATGATAGTATCAAGTGCTCTCTCTCTCTCTCTCTCTCTCTCTCTCTCTCGCTCTGTGTGTGTGTGCCCGTTTCATCGGTCTTCACAGATTCTGGCTGTTTGCCAGTGTGACAGATAAGCACAGGCCTTCACAACACACTGATGAAAGACGATTTCGGCTGGTGTTAAAAGGCAGGTGGTACATACACATGCCATTGATGGCTTTTGCAGGTAATGTCTCACACACCTCCCATATTTTGTATTTACTGACAGTATGGTGCTGCTCGTCATCGCATTGCATATAACACATGGCTCTGAATCGTCTCTGTTCTCTTTCTTACAGTATAAAGAGGCTGGTTTAGCAAAACGTGCTTCACTACTCTGTGTTGGGCAGTATCTAGTTACAAGGTCAATTCAAGTCAACATAAAAGCAAAGCAAAATAATCATTTTCGTTGGACGTCAAATCATTTTTGTAGTGCTGGATGTGTGTAGTGAACAGTGCTGAGGGGTAGTCCGTGTGAAAGTAATATAGTATTGTAAATAGTAACATAACTAATTTACTTTTAATACCCATTAATAAATTAAGTTATATAATTACTTTTGAAGGAGTAATACATATATACATAGTAACTTATTACTTTTCTTGAGTAACTTTCCCTACACTTGCCTTGCACTACAAAATTGATTTGTCACCCAACAAAAAAAATGATTTGTTGACTTGAATCAACCTGCCATTTTACTGCAGCTGAGAGGCACATTTAATTATAGCTTCCTGCTCTGTGTGTGTGCTGAAAAATATGATCCGGTGATTCTCCACAGCCATAGCTCTGTAAAGGGGAACACAAATAAAGTCCTAAACAATACCAAGCCATGGCAACGCGTGTCCAATGTGGGGGGCAGAGCTTATGAGGGCCTGGAGCTGGACCACCCTATGGCATTAAAGGGAGAGGGGTTTTTGTTTTGATCGTGTTCAAATATCAACAAGCTTTTCCAAGATTGATTGATATACCTTTATGTCACATTGACTAAGGTTTTTAGTTTGTATATCACAAACAGCTCTCTGTATTAATGGTATCAGCATCACATCTTCATTTGGTGAAGTAAGAATATAATGTATATATTATTAAGAGAGACCAAAATGACAATCGTACAGTTTATTGAAAGCACGATGATATTGTTTAATCTTCAAATGAGTATGTGGGCAGGATGGTCTAGTGGTCTGGGTGTTGGACTGTTGGCAGAAGGCCGTGTGTTCAAACCCTGGTGTTGACCTACCTGTAAGCATCCTTGAGCAAGCTCTCTAACCCCCTAACTGTTCCTGGTGGATGGTTGCACCTTGCATGGCAGCAATCACTGTGTGAATTGGTAAAAGTGAGACCAAATAATGTAAAGTGCTTTTGATAAAAGCGCTATATAAATGCGTCCATTTACCATTTATACAGTGCTGTATATCTAACTGTTTATATCCAATGTTTAGTGTATTACAGGTGATCATTTTATATTTATTATGTTTTTTTCTGGATTTTCTTCTTGGAAGCAAGATTTTGCATATGTATGCCCTGTCTGTAAAACACTTAGAGCTGCAATTTGCATGAAAATTGCTATACAAATTATTATTATTATTATCATCATCATTATCATTATTACAGACAGTTGCAAAGACAAAAATGACAGATGGACGAGTTCTCTTATGAGCTGCTTTACAGTAATGGGGAGAAATCGATAAGGAGCTGTAACAAATGTACACATTTACACAACAACGAGTGATATGTATTTACTGATGTTTGGAAAGTTCTCTCTCAGATTTGAACATCCATCTTGGGTGGTAAAAGCATTTTAAACAGAGACACCTGACAGGTCTTTCATTGGCACGAGTGTGTTGAAATAGTTCTTGAGGCACTTCCTGCTGTCTTCTCAAGGTACCTCCATCACCTGACAACACGTTCTGTACACCATATACACTTAGTATTATGACATGCTGGGACATTTACTAATGGATGTAGCAGGATTATGCTGTTGGCAAGCGCTTTGCACATGCACATCCGTGGCGACAAACACGTTTGACAGATGGGGATTCATTATGTTCGTAAAATAAAAGGTTGTACGAAGAGAGATCAACCACCATGATTTACTGTACCTATAATGTTTGAGAGAGAATGAACGAGTCAGGAGCATAGAGGTAGGAAATCCCTCAGAGATGCTTTCTAGAGTGTGTAGCCATCTACCAGTACAGTAATTTGTTCGTCAGATGTCTGGACAAGCTTTGACAATACCCTATGTCCCACCCCACCCCAACATTAGGCTGTAATAGGAGTTCTTCATAACAAGCAACCGCTGGTGTTACAGTAGTACCAGTCCCTTTTTCCTGTGGGGAAAATAAACTAGCACTGAAAAACCACAGTAAATACTGGGCAAGAATCCAGTAAATATATTTGACTGTACAGTCTTCTGAATAAGGTACAACTAATTGAACATCTGTGAGAGGATTTTAAGAAGGCTACATAACTTAATTTGCATAGCAAGATATTTTAACACCACCTGGAAACGATGAACTCATTGCATGTGGAAGTAGGAAATTGTAGTTACCCTCCGTTAATCCACATAACCATGCCCTTTATGTTAGAAACATCACTTCTGAATGTGAAACATCCTTTTCTTTTGCTTGTGGGGTTGACCAAACGTTTACCCTTTACATTCACATCAAGCATAATCGCTTGGCTGAATCGCAGATATTTTCCATGAACACTAAATTAATTACACTCAAGCATTCAAAATTGCACAGATTCATCGAATAATTTATTTATTTGTATGGCACAGTACTGTGACACTGAAGTCAAACAGATAAATAGATTATGTTTGCCAGTAAACACAGCTGCAACAGGGTCAAAATACTCCAGAGTGTGCTACAGAACCCCTCAGGGCGGAAACATGTACGCACAGTACGTTTATTATGAGTGTGTGTGTGCATGTGTTTGTAGATGCACAGTGAGTACTGTGTCATTTTGACATCCACCAAAGCAAGGACACTTCCCCTCCGATTATCGTTGAGAGATGTCACAAAGAATGTTCTAGCATATTACAGTACATTCTCGGGCTGTGATTAACAGCATGTACTGTAGTCCTATAAGCAAAAAAAAAAAAAACACACATCACTCGCAACTAATGATCATGATGCAGTTAACAGAGACCATCAGAGCATGCTAGTGCTCTTGTTCTGGGAACGCAGGATTAGGCTATTCCTGTCACCGCCGCACCACGATGGACAACACCACCCAATCACAGTGATCCGGGGCCCAGCCGCGTGCTATAAACAGAGGTTATGTATAACATTGACATGGCAACAACAGACTTTGTTTGCTTGGCATTCACAACGGAGCTTAACGTTGTTCGTCAGGTGGTTTAATACCAGGCGGCAAGTGGATCTGAGAAATGACAGATGGGAATAAAGACACGATCCAACCGTCCCCCTGGTAAAACCTGGGGCTCCATGGGAGCTTGCGTATACAATAACGTATAATAATTTGCAGAGTGCAAGGTGACAATGGGTAATTCAGGTTGAGTGTGTTTAGTGGATGGAACAATATGTCCGCTATACGTTTTGGGGTGGTTAAACGCGATTAGCAGAGACAGAATAAGCACTTTAACTAATATTAACACATATGGTGATACAGTTGTTCTGCAATAGGGATAATAAAGCCAGTTTATACTGTACAGAATGTAGGCTAGTTGTTCTCCTTTGTCTACAAGCTTGTACAGTAGTACGTACTGTAGCATTTTCCAGCTCCAGCTAAAAGCCTCATGAACAATATTCCCTGCATCTTTGTCTAACATTGCACATATAATTAATGTCACTGGAGTATGAGCATCAAATCTGCTGTGTCGTTCAAACGGTAACAGGCAGCTAAGCAACATGCTGTAAATTGATAGAAGGAGGTTGTGGGTGTTGTCCGCTTAATTTCATGCACGGACAGTATGAACTGCCCAGCCTTCCCGATGAAAACAGGATGGAATGCTTCAAACACTTTTCTGTATAAGGAAGGATGTAAGGATTTCTTCGGGTGGCTGATGAAGAAAAAACTAACTGCGTGCGGGTTCAGTTTTCAGTTCCCACTGCCAAGAGCGAAACATCAGCCTAGACTGGCTGAGTGAATCTTTATGGTAAACAGAATCAGAGTGGAAGGTACACATCTGTGTTAAAAAGCTGCAAAGTTCAAGATGGCCTTACTACACTTACTCAGGAACAGGGAGTAGGCAACTGTCAAGGGCAAAACTATGTTAACAATAATCATGGTTAAATGCCGGTAAATTCAGGTCATTCTTGTTAACTTCGAGCTCAAATCAAAACTTTGGAGTCCTCCGTGGCACCACATCACACATTGAAATGCATTATGAAGCAAAGCGTAGTACTATTGCTTTGTTGATACGAGCGGTGTTCGCCATAAATATGATGTTAATTTTCACGGAGCCAGGGCTGTGTAGAAGTATCGGTAAATTCTTTCAACACGTATAGAGAACTGTACGCTAGCGAAATGCAAGGAGATATTTGTAGAATTTGACAAAAAGTGTATTATCTTAAATTAGCTGACATGTTGATAATGTCTTGGTAGCATCAAAGAAACAGGGTGGATCATGGCTATCAGTTTGATATGGTGGACGGTGGTATTTTAAACAACAATTAGACCATTATCTAATTACACAGTGCACCTTTAACTCTGGAGTTATTTCTCTTAACAATGTTGTGTGCAGGCCTGCTCTATCTCTCTTGACAGTCCAACAGGAGTCTGTCGCTTTATTGCCAACAAGGCCTTGTGCTGAGGCAGAGTGATGTGCCTACAAGCTGAGGCAGATTGTACTGGAAGGCGAAAGACCTTTATCACAGTGACCTGGCAGTTCTACCGAACAAGGGTACACGTTCTTCCTGTCCTGTTCATGTGAAAGTCCCGGTCCACGCAGGTGTTTTGAGTTAATGTGGCTGATTAGACATGGCTCTCCAAAGGCATAGCACTACGCTTTGTTCCACAATGCATTTCTATGTGTGAGGTGCTGCAGAGGACGACCGCAGAGCGATAGTTTTGATTTGACCTTGAAGTTAGCAAGAATGACTGACCCTGCCTATATTAAGTTCTTTTTTTATGTTCTCTTCCATGTGACAATGGTCTGTTGCCCAGGGTAGCGTTGGGCTCATAGGCTCAGGTGCATCTCATCCCAGACAGTAGGATTACACAACCATGCCCGAGTGGACATTAAATCCTGCAAGGCTCACACAAGGACCGACCTGTCACATTCTTTAGCAGTTGTTTTAATATGCTGTCAGACAGTGTTGTTCCAGGAAGGAGTTTGGGAGGGAAAGGAGGCAGAATAAATAAGATATTTGCTAAAGCAAGAATGTTGTTGCCATACTATCGCAGCTTTCAGGTTGTCTTGGTGAAGCGTGCTTTTATTAGAGATTCACTGCAGATCAATCTCACCAATTTGGCACAGAGGCATGGATTTAATTAGCAACATCTGACACACATTTTTGTCCTAAAACATGTGCGTGCAATTCCAATCTATTTATTTTACTTAAACTATAGCTGGAAGTGCTTGTGTATGATATGATAATCATGGCGTGTTTGTTAAACTAAACGTTCAGCAATCAGCATGTTATTATGATATTTTACCCTATTTAAAACTAAATATTGAACATATTTGCAACTTCTTCAGACATTATTTAGGTATGTTTATTTCCCACCTACAGGTTAAAAAACTAAAAAATGACTGATAATCCTAGGTTGTACTGTACAAAGGGCCCCAATATGTTGCTGCAGATAATTTAACATATCTTTTGGCAGTAAAGTAAGATCACAAAATCAGTCTTGCAGATTATACAAGGCACATCGCTAGCACTGAACTATGGCCTTGGCTGTGTCTAGACAACACATTTCTTTTTCAATTTAACCAAAAAACATAACATGTTTGCCAGACATGAATTAAGTTTGCCAGACATGAATTAAGCCTCAAGCCGTAGACTAAGAATGTTGATCCAATAGAGATCTTCAATTCATTTTTATTTAAGTCTAAGACAGATATAATGAATAATGAATGTCTGGGAAACTGTATGAAAATGTTTAAATGTTGATTGTTAAATCATAATTTTCAATTAGGTTAAAGATTTACACTTTAATTATTTAAATTATAAAAAATACAAAAAAAAAAAAAAAAGTACCTTTTTGGCCGTTTTATTTGTACACATTAGACCATACACATTGGTGTATGGTCTTAAATTACATTACTCTGGTGCCACCTACTGGCAATAACAGCACACAATCTACCACCACCAAATTACCAGTGAAATCATAATCACTTGATAAACAGTTTTATTGTTTATAATAAACCAAAATGTAAGCACTATAACATACATCACAAACCAAAAGCCTTAGTAAAGCATAGTAAAATTTAATATCTGAAACAAAGATAAATTCTCAAATGACATTACAAAAAAGTAGTAACACTAGTCGACAAGAAACTTTTTTTTTTTTAAATAATAGATCTGTACAATTTTAAAAAAAGGTAACTGAAAATATAAAGAAAACAAAAATCTGAAATCCTTCAACCAAATAAACAATATTGACAATATAATCTCTAAAACTGGCATTAAAAACAATGTAAATGACAGACAACAGGCCAGCAATGCCATATAAAGCTACAAAAGGAAAGCCTGGCGGCTGCAGCCACAGTAACTAGGTAAGAGTTAGCAGATAACAGTTCACGCATATGAGTACAGCTACGTAAGGCAGTAGACGGCAAGACATACACTAGAGGAGGGCAACGACAGGATTCAGCCAGTCAAATATCACACTGTGTATCATGCAGAGAGCCTGGGTCTGAAATCCTGGGGCTCTGGTTCACGCAATCGAGGATGTAACCTTTATTTTGCTTTTGATACAAACATAGGATGGCCTAAACCTTCTTCAACATTTAATGAGAACCAACGTTGGCAGCACTATGGACATGGAAACATGTAATGTCGTCAATATTATAATAATACAAGTTTGCATACTAAATTGCACCTGGGTGTCAGAAAACCCTTTTCAGATTCAGCAATATATCCATACTAGTCATATGTGGTCTACACTAGCTTTGTAATATCTGATAATGGAAAATTAATCTGTGTAACTGCAAACTTGCATATGGGGAGGAGAGAGGAGTGGGCGGGGGCGAATGATATGGGCTGCAACCCCCCTCCCCCGCAAAAATGTAATTTGGATTTCTCTGTAATAGCTTCTGTGAATTACATCACATTATAAAAATATTGCACCTATGACATAAAAATAACATCTTTAGTAGACAATTACATACAATCTCAATCAGTGCAATAATGTGTCAAAATTGCAACATAACCAGGGTTCTATGTCCATTGTACTGCTCTACTCACTGAATGAATCACTGGCCTCTAACTAGAGGGGGAGAGGGGGGGTGTAGCTTCAGCACAAGCAAAGATATATGCACATATTTAGAAATATTATCAAGCCACATTATCTCTGAGCATACCCTCACTTACACAACATTTGAGCAAATTCCTCATTACAAGTCAGTACTAAACTAAAATAAAAGTTATGTAAGGATTACACATACATATAAGTATATTTAAAAGCAAAGTATGAAATACTATTAGTTCCCAGTGCTGTTTTCATATATTGGGGGGGATTGCAAGCAAAAATATAGCATGCATATTTTATAAAGTGCGTGTGTGTATACACGCACACATACATACATGTTGGACTTAATTTTCCAGAAATCCAAAAGATTTGCTTATGTAATTACATACTTAATTCAGAAAACCTCATCTTTGTAAACAGTTTGCCCTTTTTGTTTCTCGTTTTTAAAATACATTCTTAATAGGCTGCATCATTTGTGACACAGGTCTGTGGCAAAATTATATTTTATATATATACTGCGCATATCTATATATTATATATTTTTACAAAAAAATATTCTGTTACTGCAAATAAAATATTAGTAAAATAATGCTCTGCACAGGAACGCAGATGTGTCTGCCATGACCGTTCCAAGAGCCTATGGGGCACTTAGGTAGTCAGGGCATGACTGGCTTTTATCTTGCTACCGGAGATGAGGAAACCCATCTGACATATTATACACTTACTTATATATATATGCGTGTGTGTGTGTGTGTGTGTGTGTGTGTGTGTGTGTGTCAAACTGCAACAGACCTGTAGCTGTCCTCTAACTTCACAATCAGTGCCAATGAGCGCTGCACATCGACGGTCCTGGTGCTATTCAGGGTGATGGGGTTACCATGGTGATGGGTTGCCATGGTTTCAGGAGGCTGGTTGCAGTGTGTGGGTTCATGCGTGCGCTGGTGACTTGGGACTCGCACTAAAAAAGGGCCCCAGAAGAATGATCTTGGATGCTCCTAGGTTACTGAAAGTGTGTTTGTTCCACTCCTGTGTAAACGCTGCCATCGTTCATGAGTTTACAACATCGCAACGAGAAGCAGCTTTAGAGAGAGCTTGTCGGGGGTTTGTGGAATACACCGACCCACGTCATGCCAAGTTAACAACATATGGACATGCTAACTACATCATTATGGACATGTTAACTACATATGGACAAAAGGCGGACTAGGGAACTTTGAATAAAGTGTGTCCTTGCCTGCATAATATCAGCAAACTTCACATTTCATGAAAGCTTAGTGGCAATGATCACGTGCGTAATGGCCCAATGTTAAGATGGCCTGCATGCAGGTATTGGATATATGGACACTCTGTACAGGAGACAGTGCGTGTTTCGGGGCACGTTTATGCATTCAAAGTCTGTCACTGCGGAAGGTGTCCTCCACAGAGGGGTCTGGCAGGACCATGTTAGGGTCGCTAAGCATGCTCAGACCATCCAGGCTGAGTGGTTCTATGCGCAGTTCGTCCTCCAATGGGAAGCCTCCGTCCGAGTCAAAACATTCCGGCACGGCGGAGAGAGCGCTGCTGATGTCCTTCGACAGGCTGGGGTTGGAGTCATCTACAGAGAGAGAGAGAGAGGGGGAAGAGAGTGAGTGAAAGATTACTGGTACTTTCAGTCAAGGAACCAAAGACACTCCTGAGTCACAAGGTCTGTCTCCGTTTTTTTCCTCCAACCCATAATCAGTGCCAAAGCTTCCCCTGCAAGATTATTGCATTAAATGATGTAGAGTCAGAGCTGTTTGGGGCAATCCATATAGTACATGTTCTATATCATAATATAGGGCTGTCCCGAATACCATTTTACAGGTTTCGAATACTTGATGGTATTTTCGAACGAGTATTCGAATACACTCTCTCAAAAACACCATTAAAACCACTCAACTATAATTAAGAAGTATAACAGAAGTAATCGTCCTATTCCTAGCTACAGTGAGCACACATGTAAACATAGCTATGCGCTCAAAATGGCCACTTTCATTGACACGTCAATTGAGACAGAGCTGTCAAATAGCATATACTTGTATTATAACCAAGAGTGTGTGTTGAATGAATAGCCTCGCTCTCTTCTTACAGAGCCAATTGCAATCAATTGTGTTGATGACAGTGTAGGGCAGGCAATTACATTTCAACGCGTGGGTTTATATGGAGAGAGTAGGGATTAATGGGAAAACATGCATGCATAATGTAAAAAAACGAATACTTGAATCCCAATGTTTAAATGGAATACATACCCAACAAACGAGTACCTGAATAATCGAATATTTTGGGCCAGCCCTAATATAATACTATAGTTTAGGGTTAGGAAAGTCTGAACGAGAGTGACAAATCTTATCACACAATGAACATAAAACATGCCATGACAGCAAACTGAGAAATTCAGTTCACATCTTTGTGTTACCCTGCATTCACACCGCCGACGTGTTCAGCGCGCAAAGAGGCACGTTCCAATTAATTTCCAACAGACGCAAGCGTACCTCGGCGACAGAGGGCGGAGCTACGATCAGCGACAAATTCTCCCAGCGACAGCGACAGATCCGAGTTGAGAACTTTTCAACTTTATGCAAATTTACAGCGAGT
>JAODOY010082608.1:0-15083 GCA_025399855.1 Forbesichthys papilliferus | reverse complement strand
GTGTGTGTGTGTGTGTGTGTGTGTGTGTGTGTGTGTGTGTGTGTGTGTGTGTGTGTGTGTGTGTGTGTGTGTGAGCACACACAAAAAGAGGCGGGAGGCTCCATTAGGTCAAGTGATGCTTTTGGAAGGGTCCTGAGATGATATCAAAGAAATAAATGGATACATTCATTACATTTCTGTGTGTGTGTTTGAGTGAGAGCCGCACCTCTGTGTACCACCTCTTTTCTTTTAAAAGTTTTGAGAACTTCTAATGTGTCTTCTCTGTTTCCACGCCCCTCTTTCTCCTCTGCAGATTGTTTTGCACAGAGAGAAGGACGTGAAGGCGACCGAGTGTGACATGGCCATGGTCCACCATCTCCTCTCCCGCATTCCCGAGGACCTCCCGTATGAACGCTTGATTGACCGATCTCAGGCCCTGTTCGACCAATACCCTCCCTCTGTACTGGGCAGGCAGGCAGTACTACAGTGTCGTAAAAGGTGAGCAGAGGCACCTGCACCTCCATGTATAAAATATGTTTTCTTTGGGGTTAACTCCTCTCTGAGCCAAGACGTTAACTAAATCTGGCCACCCCGTAGCCATCTTGGTAATGTCTCTGGGCAGTTATTTTGGGTTTGCAAGGTTATGCACCAATAACCAGCCATAACTGAACTTTCATTGGTCAGTTAAATCTGATATTTGGTGACTTTTACCCAAAATATGTGTAACACTTTTAATTTTAACTCCCACAGAATATACTTCAATGCAACCACATGATTGGCTTAATAGCTTAACAGATTGTCTGTTATAAAGCATATGATTGGCTCTTTGGGTGATGATTTGTGCATCCATCTATTCTCAATTCTTTAAATAACCAGTTTCTTCTAGTATAATGTACTGTATCTGCTTTAACTAAAGCAAATACTGCAAAACCTAATGATTATCACAGTATTTACAGTCAGAAAAGAGAGACTTAACTTCCATTAAAGTCTGATTTGTAACTCAGACATGCAGCACACGGTATAGATGAACGTTGAATTTGCATATTCATAGATCCGGGCATTAGACCTGGCATTAGACCTGGCAGGGAAATGTCTGTCATGTCTGGGCCAAGTGACTCAGACATGTGCGTTCTCACACACAGCCTAAGTAAAGTATTGCCTAGGCCTTCTACTCTTGTTCCTCTCTCTGTATCCATCCAACTCCAACAGTGTGAGGCTAAGCTCTTCCAATCACAGCTAACTCCCAACTCTCCTGTCTCTTCCAGCCTGTCCATCAGTAGTTTCCAGTCGTTCCAGCTCTCCACCCTCAACCAGAGGCCCGACTCTGTTCTCCAGCATCTGAACAAAGCCCAAGGCCGCGCCTCTGACTCCCGACACGGTAACCGCGGTGATCGTAGTCCTGCTCACAGATGCTGTAAACGAGTGCAGCAACTCTGCCACACTATTATCTGTGTGCTTGACCCCCTTTCTGATTCCCTGCCCCCAGCCTCTGGGCAGCCGGGTCTGCTGCCGGCCGACAGGAGCGACTTGCTGGGGAAGGGGAGCGGGGTGTTGAAAATGGCAGTGTGGGGGCTGTCCGCCACCCTCGGCGCCGCTGTGTTTGCTGTGGCTCAAACCGCTCTAGAATGGGGACCCGACGCATTGCTGCAGCTTTTCTGATTGGTCCTCACGCTCAGCAGACACACACCTGAACACTGGAGTGGAGGACGGAGGGGGCGGAGGGGTTGTACGCAGGTTGGTTGTCACGACGCCAAATAGGGGTGTTGAAACGCCACCACGTTCCAGACTGCTGTCGAGCCCTCAGATATGTGGGTGTGCAATTTCACGCCATAGCGCAAACCGTACGTCTGACTAATGCCTCTGCCACGCAGACCTTTTAATGGCAAACGTAGCACGCCACCGTTCGTTTCGTTCATTGTTGTCTTGAAGTGCGTGCGTGCGTTTTATCAGCAGCCCTGTTGGAAACCCAAATGTGTCCCTAGCCGGCATGATAACCTACGAACACAAATTAAACAGAAGGGTTTTCAGCTGAAAGCTTTTAGTCAGGGGGAAGGGGAGAGTGGAGGACAAACGGGTATGTATTTGAAAAAGTTGAGATCTCGCTGAATGAATAAATGGAAGCATTGGTCCGTTTTATATTTTGATATACTGTAGGTTTAGTCTAACCTTCAGTTGCACGTCACTGTCACTTTATTGCTTTATAATTATTTTACCGCAACCATCTGTGGTTAGTTTTACTCTAATTTAAGCTTTAAAACATTCAGTCTGTATTTTTAACTTATTTTTAAATGCGCACAGTAAATGCTTAAAACTCCTCAATGAAGGTATAGCTTATTAAACTGAGCACCATAGTTCAGGCCTATTCAATTGGCGGGCCAAATGCAGCCCACCAACTGCCCCCATGTGGCCCATGACGGGATTGCACCCTTGACCACTAGCTCAATATACTGTATAACCACTATACGAATCAAGTCAATATGTTACTGTAAATTTGTTATTAACTGTTCTACAGCCAATACATCATGACATAGTCTGTTTATAAATGTAATGTATTAGTCCAGACCTAATAATCAACCTGATGAAATTAGTCTATATGCACATAGCTCCTAGTTAGTCAGGATAATGGTTGGGTATGGTACTAGTCACATTTGAGCCCATACTTATAGGAATACCTGGAATTTGGTGCCAATAGTCTACCCAACGTTTTTGTCTTTACTTAATCTAACAAATGTATTTTCAGTTGTAGAGCACCGCATTGCAAACTGGACGCATGTGGGCGTGACTGCTATTTGGTTGTGCAAAAGCCCGTATGCCCTCCAAATTGCATTAGTTTTGCTTTTAAACATTTAGCAATATTTATCGTTTTTCATCAGCTTGTAGCCAATGCAACTGTCAACGTGGCTTCACATATTTACCCTACTGCACTTCTGTGCCATCAGATTAACACAGCAAAACAGTGTTCAGTCCACACAAACATTTCAGCCAGTGGCACTGTTGAATTTCAGTGTCGACGTGAATGAAAACCTCTTCATAGCTGGCGCATTCCATGTCATTTGAACTACTGTATATAAGCATCGAGCACACCATCTCATAATTATTTTCCTTTAATAATGCAATATATTGTATATCATGACATATCCCAAAATTGAGCTGCTTACTTTAGAGTATTTTTCTTTAAAATATTCAGCTGCAGCTTAACGACCGACACAGTAACCCAAAGCATTAAATGTATATGGTGTATATATGTAAGTTTATTTCACTAGCTTGATTTGCTTAGGATTACGAACTGTGTTTTAGAATGTAATCAAGTATAATTTTATGACAATGGGTTTAATTGGAAGGGAATGTTGTTGGCTGTGTCAGTTTGCCTGGCAGTCTGATATTTTGTTAATTAGTTAATTGACAGATTCATTAGTTAACAACTCAGTCAGTCATTTAGGAACCTGGTTATCCAATCAAGCAGTAATTTAGTTGGGGGCAGGGCTACTGATGGAAGTGACAGCTATGGGTAATAGTCCTGTAGCTGATAATACAATCAGTGAACGTCCTGCAAGGCAGCATCAGCCAGTCAGCACTTTGTGCCCTTTAGTGTCGATAATATTGTCTGTGGCTGACATGCAGTATGAAAATATCCTCGTGTAACGGTGTGTCTGATCGTGTGAGTGGATTAATACTGTAGGGCTGGATTTCTTCTGGTTTCTTGTTGCCCTTCGTGTTTCTTTGCTCCAATTACCCATAGTTATTAATTATCAATCACTTGTTTTATTTATTAAATGGCCCATTTTTATTTTTGTCATCTATTGCAGTGCATTTCTACTGTATGGATGTAATTCCAAAAACGGCACTCTATTGTGGAATAATGAGTTTGTTATCAAGGGCAGCAGTGTGATCATTTTAGTCATAATTGGTTGATTATGTCTTTAATTGAGATATATAATTGTGATTAAATTAAATCTGATTGTGTGTGTTTACAAAACAATTCTAGACAAAGGGAACATTTAGCAAGCACTCTGTGTACCCTGGCTATAGCACACCAACTGTAAAAGTAACATACTTTATGTTGTTTTTGTGAGTAGTAGTTTTTTCAGGCAAAATATTACTATAGTATGTAGGGAAAACCCTTCATTAGGATTTCTACTGCAAAGCTGTACTAGTGCCAAGCAGTCTAGATCCCCCCACACACACGGCGAGACAGATGCCAGGTCCTAATGTGTGTTTGATTGACGCCCCTGGCTTTTGGCATCTTTTAAGCCCAGTCTCTCGCTTCTTTCGCACTTTCATTTCCTTTCAGAAAAAACACCTGCAACAGCTCAATTTAAATCTGGCAAAGGTCTTAGATGATGAACGATCTGAAGTTTTTGCCTGTTTCAGATCTGAACTTACTGAGATGTAAAACATCAATCTGTGTTTCAGGCAGAGCTGGATGTAATTATATTGCTTTAAAATTCCACTGAAGTGATGAAGATTTTACAGTCAGTTGGCCTCATTTGTTTTCAGAGTCTACTGTATTTAATTAGTATTTGTGTGAGGAACTTTCTGGCATGAAACAAGTATCCTCATTTCTGTTGTGCTGTAGCTATTGTTTCTACAAACATACCGGTACTCATGTTTGAGATTATGTTGTCCAAACTGTTCAAATATAATTATAGGATATATCTCTCTCTCTATCTCATTAAGCATATCAGGTATTTTACACTGCACACCTGTTCTGGTGGTTAGGCATGTGGTTGTTTGTGTATATCCGAGGCTGAAGTTTATTTTTGTCAACAAACATGAATAAATCGTGTACACAATATGCTTCATACATGGTCTTTTGTGTTTTTTCTACAGTATTTAATAACAGTGTGTTAAACATTTACAAAAGCACTTTTTCAAGAAGGGAATTTATTTATACATCTTTTCTTTGGACAGGTTTTCTCATTTTACTACTGTATCTTTTGTTAGGAAATGTTTTCTAATAACACAAACTGTGAATTGTTAAATACAGAATGATCCAGTGTTTGTTTGTTGTATTGTGTTCACTATTAACAAGAGACACACATTTCAGCAAATTCGTGTGTGTGTGTGTGTGTGTATGCACAAATCTGTTATTTTATCAGAGCCACTTAACTAGCCTCCTTGGAGAAAGTGTGTGTGTGTGTGTGTGTGTGTGTGTGTGTGTGTGTGTGTGTGTGTGTGTGAGTTGGGGGTGGAGAGAGAATCCACTGCACATCTGTCTTTGACCCTATAGGGACAGGAGCAGAGAGGGAGAGAGATGGTACAACTATATAGTAAGGGCAGAGCAAGGGGGACAAACTAGGGAATTGGAAGCAATAGTTTGTGGAGTGGATATGGAAGTTCTTCTATTCTGGGAGGATAGGACCTTGGGAATTGGATTTCTGGGTGTGCCATCCCTTGAGTATACAAGTCTGTAGTGTGATTTTGCATCTATGCAGTGTTGAACAGGTGTTGAGTCCTTGCAGGTTTGGTAATGCTAATATAACTTAACATCTGCTGCTACTTTAAAGAAAAAATGTCGCTCCTTGTTATCGATGATTGGCGTGACAAGTCTACTTCAGGAATACCTTTCCATCTGCAGTTTTAGAATATAATGGTGTAATTTCTGTATTTTGCCTACATTGGCGTCATGCGAGATGGCTACAGTAAAGTTGAGGATTGTAGCTTTTCCTTTCAAAGTAGAAAGTGTATTGGTTTTTGTGTCTGTATGGCTTTATATTGAGAAAGTTAACATGATAAATTGTCTTTTTGAAAAAGAGGAAAACTCACAAGTATAGTTATAAAAGCCTTTATTGGATTCAAAACTGATGGCTAGCATACACTACAGTAGATCACTTAATGTTTTACAGGTTCTTGTTTCCAGTGTAAACCAGCTATGAAAAAAAAAAAAACTTGGTTGCTACTGTTTATTTTTGGTAAAACCTATAAATACAATATTGAAACCCAAACGCAAAGGGAGGTGTGTGTGTGCGTGAGTGCATGTGAGAAAAACCGGAGCGTACAGGCAACAACAGCTGCTCCAGGGATCTGTCTATTTACAAAAAGAAATGAGTCCCTTGTGGTAAACACACATACACGAAGACACACGTACAGCCTAAATACACTCCATTACTTAGTGGCAACATAAGAGTTACTAGGATGTTTAACAATGCTGTTTACATGTAACAATAATTAAATAACAGTGTATGTGAATGCTTGTGTTCACTGTTAAGACATTTTCCTGTATAAGCAGAGCTTGTACTTTTGGAATATATCGTCCTAGAGAGCTCATTAAAATGTGTGAAAGTGAAGTATGATGATGCAATGCATGGTATAAACGTTGATGCTCTGAATCACCTGGGTGATCTGCATTTTCCATATCTTCTCAAATTTCGGATATAATCTTAAATATTCTGTATGCAGTATATACATTATTTAATAAAAGCACATTACATGGCATAAAATCAGTAGTAGTATTGAAATGATTGCTGTAACATACAAGCACCACACATGCACACATGTGTTTCTGCTCTAGTGGCAAAACTGAGTGCATATCCACAGTTTTTTATGTTACCTTACCTTAACCTGATATGTGTAAATCACAATTCAAAAAGTAATAGATCCGAGCCTCTCTATCCATGTAAAACTCGGTGTCATGTTGCCCTGGTTTAGTAAGAAAGACTAGATCACATAACTATATAATATAGTAATCTTCTTACAAAATACATGTGTTACTGCATTACTTTCTTTCCTGTATTACATTAAATGCATTTTGAGACCATTGTGAAGGATCTGCACACAAATCCCTACCAGGAATGGTAGGTTTATAGCAGCAGGATATTTGGACCACAGTGAACTATTTCCGCCACAATTGAAAAACTATGAAATATGAAAGGTCCCAAGGGCACCATTAGTAGAAGCCTAAGAGTATGCATTATAATAGCGCACAGACAAAAAAATAAAACCGCACCATTAATACTTAAAACAGTACTCTGTGCATGCAACCATGTCCTGGTTCTATTGCCATCTCAGTCTCTGTGGATGTCAGTTATGAGGACATGCCTCTTCTCTATGTGACTGCTTTTGATATTAAATTGGATTAGATGTGCCTTTATTTGTCCCATAAATGAGAAATTTTGTATATTACAGCAGCGACGTGGACAGTAGTAAAAAAGTGACAAACAGTAAAAACAAATATAAATAGGAGAATACATAAATAAGAGCTAAATAAATAGTTAGCCGTTACGAGATTGAAATTATATACTAATGTTAATTAGGAATATGATGATAATCTTAAAATCAATATGGATACACTAATCAAAAATGTTGGGGTTGGACAAATCAGTATTATCAGCCAGTATGATGATAACATTATTTTTTAAAACTTTTTGTCTAGAAGGATATATTGTGGCAATGAAACCCAGAGTCCAAAGCAAACGCCTTTTAGTTTATATTAGTTATAATGTATGCCAACTGCCCTACTGCCCAGGTTTAACACATTCTGGGGCTAGTGAAGATTGTTATTGTCTCATTGGAAATAATTGATTAAGGCCTGATAAACTGACTTGCTAACATGATTAATGTGCATAAAATCAAGCACCTAGGCATGCAGACTGCTTCTACAAATATTTGTGAAAGATTGAGTCGCTCTCAGGAGCTCACTGCCGCCACTGGACACTAGAGCAGTGGAGACGTGTTCTCTGGAGTGATGAATCACGCTTCTCTGTCTGGCAATCTGATGAACAAGTCTGGGTTTGGCGGTTGCCAAGAGAACGGTACTTACTTAAGTGTAAATTTTGGTGGAGGGGGGATTATGGTGTGGGATTGTTTTTGAGGGGTTGGGCTTGGCCTCTTAGTTCCAGTGAAAGGAACTGTTAATGCTTCAGCATACCACGACATTTTGAACAATTTCATGCTCCCAACTTTGTGGAAACAGTTTGGGGATGGCCCCTTCCTGTTCCAACATCACTGTGCACCAGTGCACAAAGCAAGGTCCATGAAGACATGGATGAGTGAGTTTGGTGTGGAGGAACTTGACTGGTTAAGGTCGTAGAGTAACATTAAAGTGCTTATTATCGTTACAGTAACTACACCCAATCTCTGAGCCTGACTTCACCTTTAAAGTGTAACTGCACCCCAGCTCTGAGCCTTACTCCACCCACTACACAGCTTTGACAAATGCATTGAGGAGCTGCGTGAGGGGAGGGGCTGAGAGGGGGACCCCCATTAACATTAACGTTAACATTTGAATTTGATGACGTATACTAAGTGGACCGTTCAAAACCAGCCATGTCCTGGGGTGATAATGAAGTGTAGATCCGATTTAAGCACATAAAATGCTGATTTTTATGAAGACGAGAATTTTGTACATATTAACACTAGCATTTATGAGTCTCATCACAGAGTGATTATTTTCAATGTATGGGTACATTTGCATTTTAATGTGCCCATAGCAGCCAAATTTGTTTTTTGAATGTTATTTACTGGTAATTGTATCAATGAAACAATCAAGGCCAACAAGTTCAGATCTAAGTTTAAACGACAGTGAAGCACGGCATGCGTAACGACACAGGGACACGTCACATGACAGTGAAGGACGACGTGTGACGACACAGGGACACGTCACACGACAGTGAAGGACGGCGTAACGACACAGGGACACGTCACATGACAGTGAAGTACGGCGTGTGACGACACAGGGACACGTCACACGACAGTGAAGGACGACGTGAGACGACACAGGGACACGTCACACGACAGTGAAGGACGGCGTGTGACGACACAGGGACACGTCACACGACAGTGAAGGACGGCGTGATGACAGTCTTACATCAGCGAGTGCCAACAGGACGACAGAAGTACATCTTAAATTTGGACTGACAGACAAAGGTTTTGTCACATGTGCAATTAACATACACGGTGCGCATATCACATACGCAGTTTATGCTGTATGTCAGGGCTGTTCAACTCCGGTCCTGGAGGGCCGCACCCTGCGTGTTTTAGCTCTCTCCCTGCTCCAACACAAGGTTGCTAGAAGCTTGATAACGACCCGTTCATTTGAATCAGGTGTGTTGGAGCAGGGAGAGATCTAAAACATGCAGGGCTGCGGCCCTCAAGGACCGGAGTTGAATAGCCCAGCGCTTTCCATTTGGATCAAATGGAACCCTATACTTAAACAGGCCGAGAACATGTTATATGATGCGTCTGTGTGTTTGTGTGTGAGAGCGAGACAGTGCGAGACCTATCTGTCTTATGTCCTTAAGCTTTTAATGCATAACAGAAAATGCACGTAGTTGGCAAATGTCAAAAAGCTTTCAATTTGTCTTTGTGTGTGTGTGTATGATGGGGTGAGGTGCTGGTTTTATCAATCTACAATCTAAGTGCGTCTTTCATACATACCATATATATGTTTGTGTCTGTTTATGAATCTGTGTGCATATATGTGTTTGTCTCTTGTATACGTGAACGTCTGTGTTTGCGGGTGAAATATGAATTTGTTGGTAAATGTCAAGAAGTTGGCAGCCTAATGGGCAAGCTGACAGATGATCCTGAAATCTGTGACGTGATTGGTTGAGAGATTCTCACTCAATCTAAAACATCTATCATAGTGATAGAGAAAGAGAGAAGGGGGAAAAAGACACATGGGTATGTGTGTGTCTAAAATAAATAGGTGACAACGCAGCAGT
Source organism: Forbesichthys papilliferus (assembly GCA_025399855.1). Classification (NCBI taxonomy): domain Eukaryota; kingdom Metazoa; phylum Chordata; class Actinopteri; order Percopsiformes; family Amblyopsidae; genus Forbesichthys; species Forbesichthys papilliferus. The sequence goes on along the minus strand of JAODOY010082608.1, from coordinate 5,442 downwards.
ATACTTTCAGACAGAGTCCGTGTTATGCTAACCATATAGCCTACGAAAACACTTAACAGACTTAAAGCTAAAGGCATCTGCAAGATAAATGTACGATTTTTGTCAAATTCAACGAATATCTCCTTGCATACCAGAATACACTACACAATGCAGCACCTCCCAACTTGTGGGACAAAAGCTCTAAGTTAGCAAGAATGACTGACCCTGCCTTTAAGTCTGACACCCTCTCCCATCTAAAGACTCGAGTGTTCGAGTTACGTGGGAGCCAGTGGGAGCTGAGCTCCCTTAAAGAGGGGTCTGAGCTCTAATGAACACAGTACAATTATACACTGTACCAACAACCATTATTTTAAAGACAAATGCTTTTTCAATGTAGGAGTATTTATCTAACGGACCGGTGGCCAGCCGCTGTTACGTAAACTTCACTCTCCAACACTTCAAGATCGCTCTTGTGACGGATGCTAGAGCCCTTGGCCTTTAGCTTCCCTTGTCAAGGCGTTTGCTCTGTAAAGGGATTTTCGCTCTTCATCCCGCACCCTCCCGCCCGCCCTTCATGTGAAAGGCAAATCTACTGTCGAGAATCGCGGAAGCCGCGTGTCTCATTTTGAGGTTACCATGAGAACACAACAGTAAACAAACCACGTAGACAGTTTTTTTTTTACTATTTAAGAATTGAGACAAAATATGTGGTGAATATCATACAGCCTGTAATAAAATGTAACAGCCCTATAGCCCTCAGACGTCCTATCACCTTGCCATACCGTGGCTTTTGATGAAACAACACCCCTGCTGATGTGAAGGGGCTTAACGCTAAAATGGGCAAAAATGTGCAGTGACGTGATAATTAATGTGACACACAACAATGTTACTGAGAGTCGAGCACGCATGTTATACTGTAGGCCTACAAACTTGTGTTTGTTGTTGCTCATGGTGTGTGGTTACCTGTATTTTTTCTTTGTCAATTGGACTGGTTTCATTTAAATGGCTATAGGTATTGGCTATTACTTGAATAAGACGTCAGCTACACCTTCCTGCAGATTATGTAGCTGTTCTTATTTTAAGGGTCAACAGTGGATAGCACTGTGGCCTCACAGCAAGAAGATCCCGAGTTCGAACCCCGGTCGTCCCGGCCACTCTGTGTGGAGTTTGCATGTTCTCCCCCGTGTCTGCGTGGGTTTCCTCCGGGTTCCCCCACTATCTAAGAACATGTCAGCACCTTTAACTCTCATTTGCTTTGTAAATGTGTGCCCCCTTGTGAAACTCACATGCCCACCCATTCCACTCATCCTGAAGCCGACCCCGTGTAGGTTCAAGCGTGTGAAAGGCGAGTAAAAAAGGATCATTTTAGTTTAGTCAGTTGGTTCGGCTGTGCTGCTTGCTAGCTTACATGCCTGCTAGTCAAGAAAGTGAAATGAAATGTTTGTCCCGCCGCGCCGCCACCTCAAAAGTACAAAATATATTTAATCTCGGAGGCGGAACGTATTCACGCCAATGTATTCTGTTGAATACGTTTACGTATGATGGCTGCACTTAAGGGGGTAGATGTAACACTGTATAAAATGTATCATAATAGCTAATTAATGGTAGAAAAATCTCATGGTCTATATTTCCATATCGCCCAAGACTGGGCCACAACCCTGTTGCAGCAATGAATTGCGGTTGATCAAAACCAGAAAACACTACCAAGTCCTTTGATATTTTCACAGTGCCAACATTGCAGACTTCAAAAGGACACGTTTTGGTGTGAGTTAAGGTTTTTTCAAAGGCCCCATTAGTTTCCATTATAATCTGTGGACTGAAACAGAATTGTTTGATTTTATTTTTGTCATGAACAATTGGGAGATATAGGGAAAATAAAATACATTTGCCAGTATCCCCCTTTTTAAAGGTTGAATTTGATAGCCAGACACTACCACGGTATTGTGTGTGTGTGTGTGTGTGTGTGTGTGTGTGTGTGTGTGTGATCTAAAATTGTAAACTCATCAAAAATGCCCCCTATATAGATTTAACTAAAGTATATAAACGCGTATCATACCGCTGTCAGAACTTTAGACATGAGATATGTTAAATCCTATTTCAATCTCATCCACTGCAGATCCACTGGGCTGGGAATTAACCATGATCTTAAGTTGTTTATAACCATAGATGGACTGATGTTTTTTTTGACCATTCTGAAATGAGAAGTGTCAAAATGTCCTCACATGCTCACACAGGCGTGGATCAACTGTGTTGCTATTAAACACGTCTTTATATTTCTCTCCTAGTAGTACATTACTTTTATCTATAAACTATGAAATGACACAGAAATGCCTTCAAATGTATCACATGCAGCTCATAAGCAGGGAATTGTATTAATCTAAGTGAACTGTTGGCTTGTGAAGATGACAGACAGTTGCTATTAAAGTCTCCCTAAAGCTAAGATTTCTGAAGTGATGAAAATCTATCAGTAAATATCTTTGAAAAAAAACAAAAAACTAATCTATTCAAATGAGCTTTTAGCTAGCTTGTAGCTGCAATACTTTGCACTGCTGCACTGCTACAGAAAATGGTGCGCGTGCAACGTGACTGTTGTCTAGCTGTCATTTTATTTCTTACATTATTTTAGTTGTTATGTTATTTCAGTATCTATTATGTAAAAATCTCATGGAAGCCCCCGGTTACTGTACCAGTGTTGTTGTGGTGGGAAAAAGACCTGTGGCAGGCCCGTTTGGAACAGTGGTCACAGAGACGAATTGTTGTCTGTGTATCAATACCACCGAACAAGCGTTGTCTAATAGTCTGTAGTTGTTTTGGTGGATATATACATGCAGGGTCTGTATATCTGAGGCTATACAGCACCATCGTATGCGTATGAGGGAGTCTTGGTAATTCCTACACCGAGGTTAGTGGGTACAAGGGGATATAACCATACATAAAAGACATGTACTGTAACTAATCTGCTAGTGGAATATGCATCTCCTCCACCAGATTAGCATGGCGCAACAAAAAGGATAAAGTTTTAATTTCTTTTATATTTCTTTCATCTGATTACTTTGACCATTTTTATTAAAGTATGTCATTTCAGTATAATGTTATGTATATTTATTGTATTCCTTTATGCACCTGTTTTCCATATATTTTAAAATGTTTTAATCAGTTTCCTTTAACTATTTGTATTCATGTTTTTCTCTGTATTTCTGTATTTGTTTATGGGGAGCACTATAGTACAGTATTCCCTCTCTGTGAATAAATTTGAACTGCAATTCTGTATGAAAAGTGCTATATGAATAAAGATTATTATTATTATTATTATTATTATCTACATGAAACACACAAAATCATATTATGAGAAAGCATCTGCCTGGTTATATAGTCACTTTACAATACTGTACAGTAGAGTACCTTTTGTGTATTTGTGTATTGAGACAAATAATGTTCTTTAATGGCCCTTTCACTCTCTGTATAACAATGTTCAATTCATTAATCTAAGGTTAATCTAATTTATATGTACATATTTAACCTTTTTTTCTGATATCACTAATCCTCTCCATCACTTCTGTCTGCTCCGCAGATGGAAAGCCTTTCTTCTTTCTCAATTACTTCCTAAAGAAAAGCAACATGCCTCCTAAGCATTTTACTCCTACTCGTTCTTATCTTAAATATTTCCATTCACGTTTCTCATATCACATCAAAGTCTATTTATAAACTGTTGACTGATACCACCTTTTGTAATTCTCTCAGATTAATCACCAGTCCCATGTTATCTAAAGAACACTTCCAAGACGCAATGCGCATGGTCCGTTCCTTATTCATCTTTCTGTATTCCACGTTTGTCCAAACTATGAGAACTAATCAAAGCACTTTGTGGCTGAGCATACACTGAACTGTTGAACAGAGAGTTCCCAGACACATATTGCTCGCTGTACCATGCTGTCGATATTTCTCCTGTATACCATTATTGATTAACACTGAATAATTAAGTTGTGATGTTCTCATTTGTGCTGTCTGAGAGTTGTTTCTAGCCCCACCCAAAGCACAAGAGGTTGGGAAACTGTAGCAGGACCTTGGAATGTTCACATTCATTCAGCATACCGCTGCTGATCGACACAAAAGGTTAGGGATTTGTTTACTACTAGTTTAGTGTGAGGAATCAGCACATAGCTCTTAAAGATCAATTCACTCGAAGACTAATGACTATCGATTCTATCTGAAAAGAAAGGCATTCAGAAAGACAGAGCGTTAAATGCATTTATAAAATAATGCTTTTCTCTCGCATGCTACATCGAGCTTTGCTAATGTCAAGTGCAGAGATAGAAGGGTGGATATGCATGACAAATACATCTTCACTCACATTGACATGCTTTAGGCCTGCTGTATCTATGGACAGAAATGTGCAGTCCACAATTCTGAACCAATCAGATGATTTGATTTGATTTGATAAATGATCAGTGTCACTGTGAACAAACTATGAGTATTGGTTCACGTGATGATATACCACCTTTCTTTTCAATTTACATGCTTTATCACCTATCAAGGAATCTCTTTAACTTTCAGCGTCAGCCAAACCACTTTGATGCAAACAAAACATTCTGCCTCAAATTGCATTGAATGAAAAGTCAAGCTCATACAGTACATTCATTTTTCAAGCCAACAGCAATTATATAAAGTGAACTCTGATTGTATTAATAAAGTGAACATTTGATTAGAAACATTTATAACAAATGCAATTTTATCATTTTTAATCAAATAATTTGTATAACTTTAAACTAAATATATTTCAAGTAAAAGACAAACACACACATAATCATACACAATTCAATAAAATACAGTTTACAACGCCATTTCTTTTTAACTTTTTCATACAAACTTGCTGCAATGTCTTAATAAATCTGTGGGGTAGTTGACAGTACTGTAGATCATTGACATTTATGTACAATTAGTGGACACTATTACACATTTGACCTAATACAGTCAGTGGCCACACGTGTTACAGTATTCGTTTTTTTACAACCTCATTCACTATGAACTCTCTATAGAGACTCTCTATAGAGACTCTCAAAATGAGATCAGCAGTTTCTCAGATACTGACTCTCACCAGCTGATGACACGTTACTGTACATTCCTATCATCAACATCCACTAGTAACAATACCTCACCAGAACATTGTTGCTTTTTACGTTTCCTTACCTCTCGTATTTTCAATCATCTTTAGTCACCCCATCCTCTGCTTTTCTCTGTCAAGCTCTGCACCCATCTCTCTCTCTCTCTCTCTCTCTCTCTCTCTCTCTCTCTCTCTCTCTCTCTCTCTCTCCCTCTCTCTGTCCATTTTTCCTGCCAGACCAACCTCCATCTGTCTCTCTTCAAGAGCAAATCTGCACACTCACACTGTGTGTGTGTGTGTGTGTGTGTGTGTGTGTGTGTGTGTGTGTGTGTGCGTGACCCTGAAAGTCTTTGTTGTCATTA
>JAODOY010082587.1:3708-37891 GCA_025399855.1 Forbesichthys papilliferus | reverse complement strand
TATTTTTTATATATTGTATTTACTAATTTTGTATTGTTTTTAATGACGTAGTGTGAAGCACTTTGTGTTACATGAATATGTATGAAAAGTGCTATATGAATAAAGATTGATTGATTGATATTATCCATGTTTTTGCTGTCCTAAGACAATTAAGCAAACCAAAGTGCATTTTGGTTTATTTACACATGTGATATACCTTGAACATACCCATCATCCATCCCAAAAAAAAAAAAAAATATTATATATAAAAACAATATAAATACAACCATATATAACTCAAGAAATTAATGTCTAGTTCCCTGTGTTCCAATCTTCCATTACACAATTCTATTTCTGTGCAGCTAGGCTGTTCTGCTTTTTCAGTTATTGTGCCAGGGACACCACGAGGAGACAACATACACATGGCAGTATTTTTCCAGTGGAAAAGTGTGATACAAGCAGAGGAAGAACATTTTTTTCTGAACACATACACATACAGGTACATGTTGCGAAATTCCCCCTCTGCATTTCACCCATCCCTCAGGGGAGCAGTGGCCGCTGTGCAGCGCCCAGGGACCAACTCCTGGCTGATGCCAGTGTCACTGGTCACATGAGACTAACTGGAGGGTGAACCTAACATGTTTTTAGATAGTGGGGGAAACCGGATCACCCGGAGGAAACCCACGCAGACACGGGGAGAACATGCAAACTCCACACAGAAAGGCCGGGGTTTGAACCATCACAAAATGTATCACATGTGCCAAACATTTCCCATTTCCTATGCCGGTTACAGTCACTGGGTAGATTTCTTTTGAGTAGCATTATTAGTGCACAACTACAGTATGTCTATATGCTGTGACTGGTACTGCATGCACATTAGCAGGAACCCAAGGCCTTTGCATCCTTGACTAAACAAAACTCTTCCTGAGGCCAAAGCGCCGGAATGTACATCAACTAGTAAAACAAATCCTGAGAGGTTGCTTCCCATACCAGACTGCAAATGCCTTGTCTTCCTCTATTTCCCTGAAACTACTAAAGCCACTCATATATTGGCTTCACCATGCCAATCATACTTTCTTTACTAATAACATACACAGAAAATAATGCATTCATGCCGTTGTCCTGAAAACCTTTTCAGGCAGCGCATTTACAGTAAAAACGTGCAAGTTGCTTGTAGGCCTACGCGGTCAGATAATGATATTCTTGGGCTTGGATCGTTTCATGTGGTTTTTGATATGAATAGGAAGATAATATATAATTATGTTTCTGTATATTTCTTCTAAATACATTTAATTAAAAAAATTAGTTTGCTCAAAATTTCTATAGGCAGTTTACAGTAGTTGTTCAGTTGTCCTTCCTATCAAGGAGACATTGTACTGCAGAATTTCTAACAATACAGTTGAAATATACACTGTGGCATATGTGAACATGTCACAGTTTTAATCAAACCTATTACATAGGCTATATTATTATATGTAAAGTCAAACATTATCATATCACACACTGTACCCTAATCATGTCTCCTCTGTTACTCCTCTGATTCAAATCACAAAGTACAGAGCCTGACCAAGCCAATAAGAATATGCACCACCATATAGAGATTCATAAATCTCACAATTAAACCAATAAATGAACCCAAAATACAAATGCATTATGTTTGGCTTGAATAGAATTTCAATTGTGGCACACAATCTTTGTCTGTGCTCCTAAATATTTTAACTTTGGAGCATGTGAAAAGGTAAGAAGAGATCCTTGCTTTGCCACGCAGTTCTTCATAGATCTAGCCTCTTAAAATGCACTAAATGGATGCCTTTACCTTTAAAATATTATTATTATGGGGGAACACCCCCCTAGAGTGCCTGAGGTCCAGTCCCCCAGTTTCACAAAATGATGTGGGAAACACAGAGTGCATAATAATGCTGTAAAATGTTGTAAAAGGGATAGCCAAGTTAGCCTTGATGACATGCTGCTGTAATTATTCTAAGACAATGTTTGCTTATGGTAACATGTGCATGGCCAATTCAGCTATTGGCAAATGTACAAAATGTTAAGTCTCTGGATAAAAGTGTCTGCTCAATGCTGTAAATGTATGTCTAAGCTTGTACTGTAGATCTCAATTAAGCAAGATAATAAACTACAGGTGTTAAGAGTTTAAATAATGACAAATTAACTCAACTCTTTAAGGTGAGTGTGTGTGTGTGTGTGTGTGTGTGTGTGTGTGTGTGTGTGTGTGTGTGTGTGTGTCACAGTGGGTGTCATGAGTCACCATAATTCCAGGAACACTAAATTACAATGGTTCAAGACAATAATCACAGCATCTTGCAGTGTGGCCAATCAAGCATTTTAGGAGGCAATCTCATTAGAGGTGTCTCAGATGTGGGACTACAGTCATGTGTGAGACACCATTTCCTTAACAGCTACTGCAACAAACAACATATTTACAAGAATTGTGGCATGCTGTAAAAGTTCCTACAGACAAGACGAGTTTGGGTTGTATGTTGTGGTACGCAAAGGACGACATGGCTCTTTAGATTGAATCACTGAGAATCTTGCGTTTCCCCTCACGCTCATGTCAAATACTGCTATTTTGAGAGATCCATGATGCAAAACCAGAGCTTACAATACAGTATGAATTTGCTATTTTCAAAACACTTTTTTTTTCTTCATTTATATTTTCTTTTTGTTCAAAGTGTTCATCTGTTTTTCAAAAATGGTGCAGAGATAGTAGAAAGTGTCTCTTTGTATTGCTACTGCTGACATGCCCCACCCTACTCCAAATGAGTCGAACACATATTGACCATTACAATGTGAAAAGTTGTCAGTGGGGGCTCAAATATGCAATACAATTAAAAAGAGAAAAGCCTTGAACCATCATTACATGAGGTTTAGTGTATGAATGAAAATAAATAAATAAAATAAATAAATACAGGTTTAATGTGTGCTGGAAAATACAGACATTAAAGATTGTGTAAAGCAGATATACATTTGTGTTTTGAGTTTGTCACACCACAGAAAAAGGTAATATTAACCACCCAGACAAATTTGAATTAATAAAAAATCTGCAAGTATATAATATTACGTTTCAAAAGCATGAAAATATAACAATCATTATCTGTTCTCAAGCGTTTGGGGTGTGTCAACAGAAGGCACTGTAACCATACCCATGACACGTCTACAGTAAACTCTATATCGGGGTGTTGTGCAAAAAAGTTATCCTCAGCAGAACATTGATTGGAAAATGTCTACGTGCATTTTACCAGTTGTGTTGTCACTTTTAATAGAGGTATACTGGTAAAAAAAGATTAGATAGGTAATAATATAGGGCTGTGTGTGCTCTTGTGGGCAGAAATCAGTTTTTAATATTAATATATTTCCAACTTTTAGTTTCATCACTCATCAAAATCTAACACACCGCCTGAGAAAACACAAGTCTGAGAAACACGTCTGCTAAGGAGATTGTGTTTGTAATATATTCCCTTTCATTTGGAAGAATATAACAGATCTTGGTAGTGCAGTAATATTAAAATACAGCATGAGCACATTTGTAGAAAATAATGCTATCTTAAGTAATTTGATCAGCAATGTAAATTTATGAAAATTATATGTATATCAAATAAATCACCATATGCACTTCAAGTTTTAAACCACGTTTATTCTTTCCCCCCATTATTTCTAGCAATGGCTTTCTAGAATGTCCTTAAGGCGGTGGCAAGTTACTGTTGCGTATAACCTACGCTGAATCATTTTCAGGAGAATAGGATACTGTACGTTTTGCCTGACACAAACAACATGCAAAATACATGCAAGACCATCCTGATCTTACCAGCTTTAAATTAATTTCTCAGCGAGTATCAGTCTGGAACACCGCCATGCAAAAGCATCCTCTTTACTAAATAAGCAGGCCAATCAGCAGCTAACTGACATTTTCCCCAAAATGACGACATCAGTGTACTGTACATAATATTTTTCAGTTTCTATTTGCGCTTTGAATGATTTTACTGATTATGTGAATTTAATTCAGGTAGTCCAATTGTCAATTTTTATTTGAGGGGTTCCAGGCTGATTCTTGTGAGAAAATGAGAATGGAGCGTGCAAGATCAAGATGAGGCTTGGGCAAATCTGCCATTGAAATATGAATAAATACTAATGTACTGGCTCTGTAATGTACATTACATTTTGTTTAGGTACTTTTAAGGAAAGAATATACATGCATTATTTGATACTTACATTTTAGTGTTTCTCCAGCATATGGGATGTGAAGTTTGAAGCGATCACAGCATGGCCCAGGCGTCAGAGTTGTACATCTGGCAACAAAGTTTGAAATGTGTAATTTATTAGGCTGAACATACACCTGCTTTTTCCCCAGACCTGTGCTTTCACTGAGTGTGCATTATTCCATTGCACTTTAAGTTTCGCTTTCTCAAACACCACCATTGGTTGGTCATGTAGCCAACATGCCCTGAATTACAGGAAACATTTTTGCGTTCTCATCACGGTCGTCAGGATCCATGGCAGAATGCTTGACCTGCGCTGGCACATACACTTCAGTGTGTAATAAAGGTGCAACCTAGAAGCCCATGTAAACTGTCTGGAGATAAAGTAGAGTTTGTCAGGCAAATAGCAGGCTATACTATTTTATGAGACCAGGTAGCCTAAAACAGAAGATGATGTACTGCTGTGGAGAATGATTTTGCAATCCAAACCACCATAACTGCCCACTGGACTCATCACAAAAGACTTTCCCTGATTCCAAGCAGCGCCAAAAAACTCTAGTAAGACATCAGAGGCTGTGATAGCACCACATAGCGTCAACATACAGTAGCTCTCAATGCACTAGAAAACATAACATAGTGTAAGATACTGTGTTGTTTCTACTAATGGAAGCAATCATGGTGCTGTGAAATGGCCAAAAGTTCAAAAAACAAGGAATAACATTTCCATAGCCATAAAGGCTATGAAAGCAGCGGTATAGGCAATGTGTGTTAGGCTAAAGACAAGGTTATATGTTTATGTATTAAAGATGGAGTCAGCCAATCTGGAGAAATACTGTTGATTTGAACTTGATGAAAACAAATCCCCAAAACAACTCTTCCTTCAATGCCAGCACTTTATGCTCCCTCATAGGGTCCTCCCCAACGCACACATTGCCAAAGCTAGAATAGTGTTGTGTGGTGCGATGTGCACCACTTTGTAGGAAAAACTCAGCGGAGACACAAAACGGTCAGACAGCAAGCAGACAGCCAGAAGAAGTGAATACACACAATTTATTATAGAGTTTAATAACAAAGTTGCATGGTTGCGGAAGCATGTGTAAAATATTTCAACCCCACAACATCAGACTTCTGCCCACTAGGTACCGCTGCCATCCTGACCTAGTGACGTGACCTTTAATGAAAACCAAATTGCAAGATCTAGCCTACAAGACTGAAAGGCAGCGCCTTCTGTTGTTGTTATATGGGCTAGTTATCAATCTCCAGCGTCACATCCAATTTACCGGTGCATTCAGACATGATGGGCAGCGCCGCAGCATACTTACCCTGTCTTGAGATCTGTTACACGAAGACAGTTTGTTGAATCAAGGCCCACACGCCCATTCCGCACAACGCTGCACAACAAGGGACGTAACTCTGGCGAGATGCGGTTCAAAGCCACCTCGGGGGACATATTGTTCATTTTCTTAGGAATCTGTGGACATAAAATAGGAATATAGTTTAGGATAAGGTAAAGTCACTACGTTAATACCATAACTTGCGGATGCTTAATTCTGAATAAGAATGTGTTTATTGACAATAATAAAATCTGAGTCTGAAATTCAAACTATCTGTCACGGTATGATCATTAATTTACTGATTTAGTAAAACCAGTGGTGGTGGTTTGCAAAGAATATGACAGTACTGTACGTACTTTGAGGCTAGGTATTTTTGTAATATCTTACCCTGTAACCATTTCAAAAATCACCTTAGTTATAAACACGACTTTGATTTGTTTACGGGAGCAATAACTACGCTCGGTCTACCTGTCAGAACCAGAAATATCGGAAGCAAAGTCTGATGTTTACTTCATCCACACATTTCCGGTACATATTGTTTGGGTCCTTCCAATGGACCACAAATAAGATTGCCGCTTTTAGAAATGCCTTTTCATACATAAGTGCTTTTGTCATCGAGGGTTTTTTTAAATAAATGAAACACATTTACACAACACACACAACGGTTATTATCTCATTAGTATCTATATATTTTAAATTTAAATGTTTCTGTATGCGATGACGATGCGTTAATATGAACACGATTCATGTAGGCACGTGGTCGGGCAGCTATCGCGGCTCTGCACTTGGATCAGCACACTGCTGTCATATGGTCTTCACTCCGGTACATAAAATATTACATTAAAACGAAGGTAGGCAGCATTCCAATTGATATATTTCAGTAAAAAATTCGGGGACAGTATTTAACTAGTAATCAGATTTGTTTAAAAATAATTATCAGTTAAGTTTAGATACATTCATAACAATTGGAGCTTCTTTGAATACAATTAGAAACAATATTAACAGTATGGCCTAACCTGTAACTGCTTACCGGTGTTATGCCAGTGATTTCCTGACAGAAAGTGATTTTGCGCGCTCCCGCTGACTGCAGCCTGTTAAAGCTGAATCGCTATAGTCAGCTGCTGTTTTCTTTATCAATAAGTCAAAACGTGCAAATTAATCTGAGTTATTGTCTACGATAATAGCAAAGGTGTGTCTTTGAGACACGTATGCATCTTGTTAAAAAATTGTGACCACATAAACGTTTGCAGTTTTATAATAATTCATGACGATTTATATAGGCAATGTGCTACTATTTACGATGTTTGTGTGTGTGTTTGGTATGTAGACGTGCAATATCATTGTTAATATTTCAAAAAAGTTTACTAGGGTTAGATATGTGACCCTCTAACCCAGGCTGCCGTCCGCGGGAGCGCGCGAAATCACTTTCTGTCAGGAAATCACTTTTTGGCACAACACTGGTACCGTACCGTACCATTTCAGTCCCATAAACAAAATGATCTGATCAGTAAACGTTGAGCTGTGAAACACATGGGGTTTATGACCTTTCATGCACAATGTAACTCCCACAAATATGACTCCCTGGGTGCATTTTTGGATTATTTATCTACAGTTGTGTGCCTCAGTATGTAACACTACATCTCACATCTGGTCTAAGTTAATGCCTAAAACAACTATCTCAAACAAACCTAAAGATGTGTGGTTCAGTTTCAGATAAAGAATAGTTTAAAGGTGGGTTCCATGATGCTGAAGATAGATTGTTCATATTTTAATTTCCACCTCATAAGGTGTTCCCTCAAGCTCTGCCCCAGAATTGGACAGGCATTGCCAAGGCTGGCAATTTGTCAGCCTCTTCCGTTCATTAGCACCAAATCACACAAAGCCGAAAGGTCACAGCAAACATTTTAGAATTATAGATGTTTATCTTAAAATGTATTCTCTCTAGTTACAGGGTCTATACCTGTAAGCATGTCGGCATGAAGTGGAGAAGTAGATTTTCACTGACTGTTTGCATTGCCTCTAACACATCTGTACGTTTCTGGCGTTATTAAAGAAGAGTGCTTGTGCAGTGCATATAACTATACTATAACTATAACTTTTTAAAACTAATTTCAGTCTTTATATTTATTCTAAGCAGTCACCATGGCCTACCTACAATTGAACAGATTTACCTGCAAACTGCCACACTTGTTTAGTTATTTTTCCAAACAAATTTCTCAAAATAAGTTTAACGTCCAATTTGGTGTCACAGCCTTTACGTGTTTGTTGTCTTGTGCGGTGTGCACCACTTTGTCTGTGTTCCTATTTACAGAGCCAGGGCTGTGTACAGACAACAGGTAATTATTTCAGCAAGCACATAGACAGCTAGTGGATTGTGAGGAGACTTTTACTGAATTTGACAATAAAGTGTATTAGCTTACAATCGTTTACTACACCTTTAACATTTGTTTTGTTGTAGTTCATGTTATATCTGGTATGTTCCATTTCAGACTGAGTTGTGGCCAAACCAACCTCTTTTAAATCCAAGATGAGCTTTTAACTCATCCATCAATTGCATTGTGTGTGACTAGATTTAGTTTTTTTTTTTAATCATTTGGAGAGCTTTTCATATTTATATATTATGCAGCAAAATACAATTATATGCATGTAAAAAAAATGCAAAAGATTACAAGTCAACTTCATTCAAATATGGTAATTATTTAAATAAATTAATTGTGCAAGATACATTACATGTAAATAAATGTACATGTAAATGTTGTGTCAACCATCACCCCCAGCATATCTGGCATGTCTACTCATTATCATTAATATCACTTTTTTAAATAAAAAATAATTGTATAATTCATAGTTTCATGATCATTTAATGATCTGGTATAGATTTCACGTGAGCTTAGTACAGTACCTGGGCTGGTCAACCCAGATCATTTTGTCTCACACTAAGCAAGTGAGAATTGTAAGAAGGGCTCCTGCTGTTTAATGTAGTTAGGCACATCAGATGTTATTTTGATCTGCTGCGGTGGACATTAAGAGCATTCTAGACTAGATGTTCAAGCCTGGAAAGGAAAGACAATATTTTGTGAGATTTGGGTGAGATAATTGAGCCATCCTACAGCCAGCAGCCAGGCTTTGCAAGTCTGTTACTGCCTAGGATGAGATTTGAAGAGATTAACACACTAGCATTAGCTCTGATACAAGCGGAGGGTTGAATTTATGGAGATTTTGCTGGGCTATGCAGTGTACATGTGGTGTGTGTAGCATTAAAATGATCCCGTTAAGATTGGAACCTGTCCAACTAAACTGGCTAGGAATGCTTTATTTTTACCTTTTTGCTTATTTATGTCAATCTCATGCTACTATTTGAGCTCAATAATATCATGTTAAATGTATGTCTGGAAGCTGTTTGAAAACTAGTTTACAGTATTTCGTCTTAAATCCCCTCAAGGAGTTATGCTTAAACATTTGAATATGGCCCCTGCCCCCATTCATGAAAAATATGCCCCAATGGAAAGATATGTGCATATTTGAGACCAACAACTATAGAATGTCAGATCAGATATTTCAGTCTCACTTCAATTTTGTATGTAATCAAGTGTGTATTGTGATGTCATCAGATAATGACTGACGAAATCGTGGACGTGATGGTGGTGGGTTCCTGTATGACTGACTTAGTAAGGTGAGGCAACTTCTCAACAATAACATATTATCATTATTATTATTATTATTATTATTATTACCCACTCGTTCATCAATCAGTACTGTGATTATTCTGTTTCTGACTTTGAAGGATTGCCACAGTTGTCTTTGTTACATTTTGCATAACATTCAAAGATAAATCTGAGTTCAGGAAGCTTGTGCTTCCTCAGGTAGCCTCAACAGGAAACAAGACATTAGGCAACTTTCATTACCAAATTTGGACCTGGACTTCCAGTTAACGTTATTGTTCTGGTTATGAACATATTTTTACATGCTGCTATTTCCATATGTGCTTGATTACCGTATTGTTAACTGCCATCACTGCTATTTCTTTGTACACTTACATGGAAAATCTGGTGTACAGTATTGTCTTAAGAGTGTTTCCATCATGACGAGGAAAAAAACAAAAAACACTGTCTAGTCCTTTCCATTTAAAACAAGGGGAAGTGTATAAAATTAGAAATTCTCATTCCTTTGTCCTAAATGCCAAAATGTTACGCTTAAGGTTCCTTATAATAACATCAGGTTTTTTGGCTATGTTGTAATTAGTGCTGTTGTCTTAATTAACCTGAAAGAGCTGGACTATTTTTTTAATCTGTCGAATATGTCCTTTAACCCAAATTATGTCCTATGTCCTTATATCCTTTAATTCAGGGAGGACCCTGAATTAAAGAAGTATGACATTTGGCCCCAAATGTATTATACTTTCTAACCCATTCTCTCAGTGTTCATCTTCATAAAAGCATCCATGAGTAGTCTAACACTCTTGTTCACTGCCCTCCACTTATTACAAATATATTTGAATTAGTTGTGCACTTTGTTCAAATCTAATAAATACTAAGAAACTGACACTGAACTGAACAATGACTCATAGCCATTTAATGTAGTCTTTCATGCCAAACCTAAAATGAACTGTATCCAGAAATGGTCCATTGATCTGGTCATTGATGGGTATTGCGGATGTTAACACCACACGTTAAACCACCTCAGTCTTTGGGGACTCATAGTGTTACGAAAATTCTTTGTAATTACTATTTACTAAAATGTCAAAGTTACATCATCCTCACATGTGGTGGAGCCAAATATGATCCTTTCCCACACATTGTTAGTCATCGACGCCAGCACAATGAGTGAGTTAAAAACAATTTGTCACCATCGTTTACCTTAAAAATTGGGAATAACTATTGGGAATACAGTCTTTTAGGTGTGAGTTACATAATTTGAAAATCATTTTGTTATTGTTTCCTTATCTGAATTAATATTGGAGGGCACTATAGAGTGATTTTTGTTAAATTGCTCGTTTTGCTTTTTATTCTCCACATTTACTCAAAGAAATTATACAGAAAAAACAGCACTGTTGCAAGAAATGCATACTTTTTTTTGGAAGTTCAGTTAACAAGTCAGACATTCCAATTTTACCATCACTGATTATTACTGCAAGTAGGTCTACACAATTATCTAAAACATAAATTGGTATGCGAATGCATACTGATAGCTTTTTGTAAGGTTTTTTTTTACAGCTTTTGTTAAGAATATATTTGTGTTGCAATTGAAACTTACTTTCAACTTTTATGGGTGTAAGTTTAATGAATGAATTAATGAATGATTTAATTAATGAATTAATTAATACTGTTAATATACAAGCAATGTTTTTGAATAAGGTGGGTTGACTTAATGCATTTTGGATGTAGATTGGAATATGGATAGGGAAGAATACATGAAATCCATTTCTGGTCCTTCAGAGTGATATGCATGGCTTTGAAGTCTGAAATCCAATTGTCCTGAAGAACCAATGTTTGGGTGGCTGTGCAACTGATTTGACAGACATCTGAACAAAGTTCTATCCTCATGAGTTTTGGCATGCAGTCAGACACACACATGAACGCACAAACACACAAACCGTTTGCACAGAACATACTCTAGCTGTCTCTATCTCTAAATTTATCTCTGTTTTTCAAACACAGAGCCACACATTTGTATCTTGTTTTTTATGCACACACTTTACATTAAATTGTATGATTGTAGGGTTATTTTTCTCTGACATATTTAGAGCAGTCAAAGCCTGACAGTGCCCTCTACTGCCACAGCACCCGTTATTCAATTGCTACTGTACATAATCAGATTAGACTAAGCAGTCACTTACACCTCGAACAATGTAAACATAAAAAAATGTTTACCATCAAGATATGCAAGACACAAGATTAAGGACAGCAGCAAAGACGATCCATAATGATAAACAAGTACTGGTTATGGAGTGAGTTTGTGTTTGTACTATCTTCTCCCTTTAATTCTGTTCATACGGTCAGTCTAGTGGTTAGCACCAATTGTTTTAGAGAACCGACATCCTGACCATTGTTTAAAATAAAAAAGTTAGGATTAAATGGAAATTAATACATTAATATACAGAGTTACAGAGAGACATTAATACAAATGTATCAAGTAGATTTATTAGTATTTTGCTAATAGCTTTGGAAACATTTGGCATTTCTAATGTTTTGTACCATTAGAAGTAAAGTTATATAAATTAGCTTTTAAGCGGTCTGTGGAATGATGAAAAATTAGCCTAATCCGTATCCGATCACATAACCTTCAACCTCCGTACCTATATTGACAAATAGGCTATGTTGAACTTTTGCCATACGTTTCATTGTGCACACTCCCTTAATAAACCAATTACCTTTTACTGGTAAAATAGTATCACATAAGGAGACTGTGAAATTAAAAACACACAAAGCCTTCCTGTAATATTAAGGTTATGTCTTGAAATGTACATTGTAATGGCTTGACCTACTATGTATGCTATATTTATTTCATGCTGTATTTATTTATTTTTCAATGATCCATGTCAGTGCTTGACTGAATAGCAGCTGTATGCATTTCAATAATGGAAGGAAAAACATAGGTTATCCTTGTGTTCCTCTGACAAGTAATGTTTATCTTTCTATGCCGTTTATATATTGCTAGAAAATCTCTATTTTAAGTAGTACAGTCACTACATTCAACAGTTCTGCCTGCTCACCTGAACATTTATCCTAACAGAAATGGAAGGGTAGAAAACAAACCTCAAAGGAACATATCAAGTCATCATTCATCATTGAACACCTGTTTCTGTGTAATTTTCTCGTGGGAGAAAACAAAGATTTTGCACAACTTTTTCTTTATAATGCACACCCTAGACCGACAACAATAGCCAAGTCTCTTACTGAGCATAGGTCAGCGTGGGTGGGTTTACTTAAGAATTTGAAAATGCATTCATCTTATCTGTCAGTTAATAGGTTTGAGTTGGCTAATAGCCAAGTTGGATTCACAAGAGGGTGTGGAAGAATGCTGCAGTAGTGACACAGGTTGGCAAGAGCGTGCGTGCGCGTGCACACGTGTGTGACTACACTGCATGTCATAGCTTAATGTGTGTGCACTCCACAGTGTGTGTTTTCATGTTTTCCAAGGCTTTTAAAAACGTTTTTAGCTCTATTGACCATCAATCTCATTAAGTTACCGGAAATCACACAAAGACTCCCTCTAGCACAAAACCACACACGCATACACTTACACACACAGAGAACATGGCAATAATAGGCTGAAAAACAAGTTAATGACAACAGCTTGCCACCCGCCAATAATTTGGCCAGGTGCCACACTACAGCATCCCGACCTACACTATAACACCGTCTGGAGCCTCTCGCCCAGTGTTACTCACCACCGACCCTACCACTGTGATTGGATCAGCCAATGGACAGCTCTCTCCGCGGGCAACCACCTGTGCCCTGCCAACCCCCAAGGGGAAGGTTTGGAGGACCCAAACCCAATGAGTCAGGCAATACTTGCGTTGGCAGGGTTTAGTTGAGACAGCTCTGAGTTTCACTAGTCGCATCACCAGGCACCAGCACAGCCTTCAGTGGCTACAGTAAACAATACAATACAGCATGTGGCACTTTAGATCTCAGCAATGATCAAGCACTATGAGATGCATTTATTTTCTGTGAACTAATGATAGAACTCGAGTGTGATGGCGAGTAAGCTGTTCAAAAGGAAAGTGCCTCAACATTTCTATTAAGACAAAGATTGACCATTGTCAACATTTAAAAAAATAGAAATACTACTGATGCTAAAATATGTTCTATAATTGGTTTATGTATAATTGTCAGCTTGTTAGAATTTCACAGAAATTAACACTTTATTCTCATCCAATAGAGTTAGTTAATGTGTATATGTGTGCTCATCGTAAGTATTCTTCTCTCAGTCAGGCACCAAGGTTACCTAGGGCTGGGGAGACTATCCATGGTCACAGGTTCTTCATTGGTTTTGGGGGCAAAGGGGCCAACCAGTGTATACAGGCTGCAAGACTGGGAGCCAAGGCGACCATGGTGTGCAAGGTATGAATCTGGGAACAAACGCACGCTGTCACAGCATGCCTTTTTGCACAGTATTAGTGAACACGAGCTTGGATGAATGTATTCTGTGTCTACCCAATTAGCCAATGGAGATCCTTTATTGCTGCTTGCAGTAAGTGAACAGTACTAAACCCACCAATTGACTTTGATTTAATTTTTAACGATCCACCTTCTCTCCACCACATCAGCTTTTCACAGTATCCCTCATTTTCTCTTGATCAATACTGTACAGCATACATACATCCACCCACGCTCCCCTAGCTTCAAACAAGCCTATTCCCATACAATGCAACCCCATCTCTCAAATCAGTAGGCACAGAGTGGCCTTTCAACCTGAGCACCAAAGCAGTACAGCCCCACCTCTGTCAGAACAAAGAGGCCTAATCGATAACGGCCCAGTGCGGGAGGAGCTCTCTGGGCATGGGGAGAACCCAAAAATAGGCAGCCAGGCTTGTCGAACACTTGGAAGATGGAAGGCTGCTCTTCAAAGCGAGTGGGGCCAAGGAGCCACTGCAGGCCCAATCCAGCATCACAGGCTAGAGTGCCCGCGTTTTGGCACGTCTTTTGGAAAGCGTGGGTTCGAAAGCGGGCGCCTCAGGGCAAGGTGGGGACCCCTTTCCCGCACCCCCCTCCCCCACCCCCCTTTCCAACTAGTTTTAGATGTGGACATCCCTGTGCGGATGAAGGGAAGAGGGGAAGGGGAACAATATTGAGGAAGGGTTGGACATGAAGAGGCGTTGAGGCGGGGTCACTGTATCTTCAAGGCTTGGCGCAGCTGGTCGTGTGTGTGTGCGTGTGTGTATATGTATGCGTGCGTGCGTGTGTGTGTGTGTATGTGTGCATGCGTCTGCTGACTTTGTGTGTTCGTTCTTGAGCATTTGTGGTGGCGGCACAATGCCAGGATGCTGGTGGGGAACAGGAAAATCAAACCCAGCTGAGGTTTAAGTATACCACTCTTCAAAAGTTGCCGCTAACCAAGTCTGACCCCGTTTGACTCTTCTTTTCTTTTAATGGTATTTTTTATTTTTTTGCCTTCTGTCTTTGTTAGGTTGGAAAAGACTTCTTTGGAGACAGCTACATCCAGAATTTTAAGAACAATGGTGTTCACACAGGTAAAATGTATTTACTTTTTGTTTCTTTACTTTGTTTGTGTTTATATTTTATGTCAATTATGAGGAGGATCAGATGTTCTTTTCCTAAAAAAAATAAACTTTCCACTGATTCAAGCTATTTGGTTTTGTACTGTTTTATATTGGGGAGGGAGGGGGGGGGTGTTATTTATGGAGTTAATGTTAAAGCTTGTACTAGAATCAGTTTTCAGTCTATTTTTAGGATCAAAATGTTCTTAGCAGTCTAAAATGCTAAAGGTAGTTTGTAGCCTGTGTATTGACATACAACCTTACACAGTCATGCATGTGTGTTTATTGTGCATAGTGAAGGGGCACTAAACCATAACGTCTCTGACTAAACCCAGTCGAGAGGTTTCGCCCACATCGCCAAGTCAGTTGAAACTTAAGAAGATTGGCATTGCTATGAAAAGCATGCTATTATAGGCTTCATTGTTTAAATATCATGCCCACCCCTCTACATTCTCCTTGTCATTGTCTACATACAGAGTTTGTGGGGCAGACCTCTGACACAGCCACAGGAGCTGCTTCCATTATTGTCAATGATGCAGGTAAACACGTTAGTTGCTAGCTGACTGACTGCTGAGATCCTAAAAGCCCCATTTAGTCATAGAATTACCTCAGGAAAACACACACACACACACACACACACACACACACACACACACACACAAGAACGCATGCACACAAGCATACCGTTTCTTTTTATACTGTCACACACACACTGTACAATTGCACAGTTTATTGATTCTAATAACTACACACAGACACACACACACACACGATAAAGACCACACACACAATATAAACGCCATTGGACATGCATCCACATACTACATAGAGTACATTTGAACCATTTTACCTTGACATAAACAAGTTATAAATAGCAAAGTAATATATAAATATGACACAATAGCCTCATGCAACAATACTGGTTATTGAAGAAAATGGTTTATACAATTCTGACTTCAACTTGAAGTTTGAAGTATGTTTTACTATAGCCTAGTATATTTTTCATCTCTAAAGCCCAACGTTTAAATCCAAAAAAGAAATAAAGTCACTGTTCACTGCCTAAGTATAGCCTTGAGGAGTCCTATAAACGACATCAAGACTTGTTTGTGTGTGTGTGTGCCCTACCACCCGGTCAGGTGAGAACGCCATCGTGATTGTAGCCGGTGCCAACATGCTGCTGGGCAGCGAGGAGCTACAAGGGGCGCTGCCAGCCATCGTCCGTGCAAAGGTGTTGATCTGCCAGCTTGAGATCAACTGCCAGGTGTCCTTACAGGCTCTCCGCATGGCGAAGGACAACAACGGTATACACGTGTATCACTGTAGTTACCCTGCAGTAACTATGGGGACACCAAGGGATGCATTCATTGTTTTTTGAAGAGGCCAGGAGGGAAAAGAAAAAACAGTTACAGGCACCGTCAGTCATTCTGGAGAACGCTAGCTAACTTCGAGCTCAAATCAAAACAATATTCCTCTGCAGCGTCGCCTCACGCATTGAAACGCATTGTGAAGCAAAGTGTAGCACTACGGCTTTGGGTTTGTGAGCAATGTTTGCAACTTGGATTATGTTGCTATTTACGGAGCCTGGGCTGTGTAGAAGTATCAGATTATTTTTTCCACACGCACAGACAACGGTAAGCGAGCGAAATGCGAATATGTTAAATTTGATCGAAGTCGAATATATATGAAATTAGCATATCATTAGCTTACAATTGCTGACTATACCTTTAATGAAAATGTTCTGATACTGTATGTTTCTTTGGCCCTAGTGATGCACACACCAATTATCCCCTACTCTACCAGGCCCAAACTGCATTATGCTAGACTGCCATCCTCTTACACTTCACCTGTGGGGGATAAGCAAGGCAAACCATCATTAATGACATCCATATACCTATTATTAGAAGCCTTGCCTGTCACTTGACACGTTTGGGGAAGGCTCTCGGCCCTGTCGTCAGTCCTCGCTGTTAATCGCACGCCGAGCTGTGCCAGGACGAACAAGTCGCCACCAGAGCAGCAGTGCAGATGGGATGCCCAGATGGCGTCGCGGAGTGCCATCCTCTTCCACCGTCCGGCGGGATTACACTGTCTTGAGGCTTGGCATGTGGCGCTTAATAAGAGAGGGAGGCAGCGGAGACGATGTCTCAGCCAAGCCATGCCACCTCCATGTCGCAGCACACAGGCATTGCGTAAATGACGCGTGGCAGCACCCGGGCATTGCGTAAATGGCGCTTTCCAGGGAGCCTGGGTGTTAATGGGCTTGGCGGGGAAGATTTAATGATACCATGGGAGGGGGAGGTCACATGTAGAAGCACCGCTTCTGATTACGATACCACGCACTTACGTCACACTAGCCTGCTGTTACATACTGTGTGCTGTATGTACAGTATCTGAACTTGACCAAATAACAAACTAATTGGGTCTTTCTTTCTTTTCTTTCTCTCGTGTGTTTCCTCTTCCTGCCTTCCTGTCTTTTCCCTGCTTCCTGCAAGGAGCATCTTTTATACAGCATCTCTTACTAGATACATTTAGAGCCTCTAAACTGCCATTCAGATGCTCAGCGGTGACTCATTATGTGTGTGTGCGTGCGCAGTGCATGTATCTGTGTATATACAGTGTGCGTGTGCACGTGAGTTTCCCCTTGCCAGAACAGCTGCGTACCTGACTTTTAACGGCATTATCCATCGCCCATCTGCGCAGCTATCTCAATGCATGTGCGATCAGACGCTGAACTTTGAACCAAAAGCACAGCACCGTGACACATACACACATTAGAGACATGACTCAGTTTGATTCGCACCACAGTGTTGCCACATCTGCCCCAACAGCTGTGCATGTGTGTGGCTGGCCTCTAGGGCCTATGACTGTGCATTTGAACGGTTTTATCTACACCTAGGCCAGGGAATGCAACACAAGGCATGGCTGTCACTCTTGCATGTGCATTAGACAATTAGACAGGGGACAAAATGGCTTGAAACGTGCAGAGGTTTTCTGATGTATATTGAAAAACATACATTACAATGTAGACCTTTGGAGGACAATTTACAGTGAAGGCAAATATTAGTATTATGGGTTAATTATTCATTTTGTTTGTGCTTTTGTACATACTGTCAGCATTTTGTTAGAAATGTTTGACATAACTTATTGAAAATGGCTCTGGCAACATTGGCAGATATGGAAGAAATTGTGGTAGAGGGGAAGTGAGCTTTAAAAAGTGAAAACGACAAATAAAAACATCTTATTCTAGTGTTTTCTGTAGGCATTGATTTTATGTAAATGAACCATTGATCTGATTGGCTGCTGTATTGGGCAGTTGGACAGTGAAATCCAGCTCTAAGAAAAAAACAATTTTAGTTTAATTGAATGGGTATTTAATAAAAAGGCAAGGCAAGGCAGCTTTATTAATTACACATGTCATACTTGGGCAATTCAAAGTGCAAATAACAAAAAGCAAAGAAAACAGTGTGAAAAGATATTAAATATGAAACATTTGAACAAAATACTATTGAAAATACATGTCACAATAAAATATATATTTTATTTATATTTAAAGTGCAGCAAATTGCTTTACACGGTTTATTGTTCAACGACGGCAAATTAAATCATATTGATATAAAACCTTTATTATACAGCATACAAAGTGCTGTACATTAACTCAAAGGGAAGATTAGGAGAATTACTGTGTGATGGAAAGATGGAAAGAGCCGTGGCACCATCCAGAGCCTTCTCGCCTGTCTTGGAAACCTCAGTGATGTAAAGCGAGGTGTGATCCAATATTCAGAGAGAGAAAGAGATAGATGTCCCAGCCTTGCCTCACGCTGATCATTGTGTGACGTGGGTTTTGGCTCATCTGGGTGTGTGTGTGCGTGCGTGTGTGTGTGCCTGCGTGTGTGTGTGTGTGTGTGTGTGTACAGTACGGGTCCGGGCCTTGTGTGAACATGTTCGCGCGTCTGTGACGTGTTCATTCCAGTTCGGTTCATAAGCAACCCAGCATCCACCTCAAAGCACCAGGTGGCCAAAGCCCTGAAAAAACCCACGCAGCTGTTCACTTGTGTGCCCACGCACATGTAAACACAGACACACACACATCCACTCGCGCCCATTCTCTAAGCATCTATAGGGATAGACAGTTGCACCACAGGCGTACTGTATATGTCACCAACAGTGAAAGAAAGATATACTTGGCTAAAACACACAGATACACCTAACACAAGGCTTTATTTGTACTCATAAATTAGATTAGAATGAATCACTTTGTTGAGCTGGGCTTACCCTCGCACATACAAAGCACGGTATTAGAGGCCTACATCTCATGAATATGCATAAAATGGCGTTATGGAATATGCACAGAGGATTACTTCTGACATGCTGGTTCTCTCTCTCTCTGTTGCACACAGACGCGCGCGCACACACACACACACACACACACACACACACACTCGCACATGCACACACCGAGGGTCACAGCTCACCCACACAGTAATACACTTCACACATATAGAGATATGGACTTCACAGAATATTCCACACATAAACCCTGCACAATGCAACGCACACATTGACACATAAAGCAAAACCAAGCCAGCTACTGTACATCACAATACATTGAGTGTTGTGAAGCTCTCTCCTGTGGCCTTTTTCTGTGCAGATATTTTTTTCCCAGTGAATGCTAATTTGATATTTAAAAGGGTAGCTTTTTATAGAAGCTTATTATCTTGAGGTTTGCCTGTAAGAGCAAACCTGCTAGCCTCTGTTCCACTTGAAAGTGTAATTAAGCTATGTAGGATGTAGGTCTGTAGCATATGTTGGGCAGCTATTACACCAACGGCTCCCTGCTGCAATATTAATTATAAGTGTTTCATAATGTACAGTATTTTCCCCATATGCTTGGACACCAGTTGTGCTTGACATTGAAGTGTGAAATTTAATTTCGGTTTTAGAGGTGCATTTTTGGATTACTTCTTGCGAATTTCCCTTGGTTTCCTATTTATTCCAGTGTATACTTTTCAGCTTGTGTTCCATGTGTTCTATCTATTTACAGTGAAGACAATATTCAACCCAGCACCAGCTATGTCAAACCTGGATCCAGATTTCTACAGTGTCTCGGATGTGTTTTGCTGTAATGAGTCTGAGGTGATGACAAAAACACACACACACACACACACACACACTACAACTGCATGTATTACTTTCAAATACACTCACACACTGCATAACACAGAATAAACTATTTGAGAATCCATGGCCAAATAACACTTCTCTAACAGTATATAAAATATAAGTCTTGGGTCATGACCCCTTGCACATCATTGAAGCCTGGAGACAAACTTATGTTATGAAGCGGGGGTGGGGTGGTATTCTCAGCTCCCCGTTTTACGATAAGCGCTGGCGAAATCTTCAACGTCTTCCCCACCTGTCAGGTGATGACAGATGCGCGACATGGGCAGGGATAGATGGGAAACGTAGTTAAAAGAAAACAGGGCAGACGCGGCCTGTGACTCATTCACCCACAGCCTCCGGGGTGCTGGGGAGTTAGGTCTACCTCCAAGGTCCTGTTTGATGTGGCGAACGTGCTGGAGAGAGAGGCTGCAACCAGGTGCGTGGTGGAGGGGGTAGTTGGACAAGATGAAAGGGAGAGTTGGCGAAAGAGCAACACATACATTCTTTATTGACAAAAGAGCAACACATTCTTGTTTTCCTTTCTCCTCTAATATGGCATGTCAGGTTATAGAGGTTATAGAGATACTGCCGTTATGCTATAAACTCGTGTGCGTGCCAATATGCTGCCCATGCAATCTTTAATTTCCCTGGCGTATTGCAAAATGAACACGTACTGTACTAAGTCATTCTGTTGAAAGTGATCTCACGCACACATACAAGCACATACCCAGACACAGAAAGATGAGTCAACGCTCTCACACGCACAAGGAGGTAGATTGATCCACAGTATTGACGTTGATGACTACGGAGACAGCGGGCCCAAAAAGACCCCCCCTTCCCCCTTCCATTGTCCGACAGCCATTGTTCACTATGACAAATCAAACAGGCCGCGGAGGAGGGTTGTTACGTATTCAGAACAGAGCCCCTTCTGAGTGTGAAGTGTCAGTCGCATTGACCTCCCAGTGAGAGGTCAGCCAGCCCACGTCTGAGGCAGGTGTGTGTGTGTGTGTACGTCTGTGGACTGCATGGGCGTATGTGCGAGACAGGCAGAATTAGAGGGGAAATGCGTGTGGTCCCACTGTGTCCTGCACAGCCCAAGGGGTGGTCTTAAAGATGACAAAGTGCATGTACTCTTTGATCTGCAGCTCACATAGCATGCTGAAGTGCTTTATAGTAATGGGAATTATCTTTGATGGCCACCTGAGGACCTCACACGCCAAACTCATCATTTTGAATCAGAATCATTTTGTTTCTGTGTGAAAGACAAATTCATACTTTTCTGTATTTCGTATAGTATGTTAACTACTATAATCTCCTAAATGCAGAAGATTATAGAGTTAATTTACTATATGTTATATTCTTCATACTTAAAAAATATTGATAACATTCATTTGTTTGTTTAAATAATAATTCAACACTTTTCTGAACTCTTTCTTGTGATATTCTTCTTTATCATGTGTGCCAGTTACTCCGGAGGGCATTCCATATTCATAGTAAGGAATGTATAAGGTTACATTATCCAAGCCACATCTTTGATATTCTGTGTTACAAATAGCCACTGGTATTGTATCTGGTAGTCTTTGGAATGGGAAATTCCCAGATTATATTTCTATGATTTAGTCTAGTGATTCCCTGTTTCTTTAAGATACAGTTGATCATAAAATACTGTATATATACATCTCGGGGGGGAAATAAGAGACGTTTCTTTGGTTTTGCTATTTATAAAATAGTTTTAAAATGTCTGTAATTTAATATTTTTAACTGTGCAGTAGTCTCATAATTCTTCTCCAGAGCTGAAGTAAATGTATACTGTACAGTATATGAAGTATCTGTTACCTTTAATAGCTTATTGAACATGTAAATCACCTTACATTTTGTATATATATGCTGCCTAAACATCTAAAAAGCATCCAGCTGTGAATTAAACAGTATATTTGTAATGTTATGGTTTTCCCCAAAGGAATTATAACATTTCTGTAGTATTCTTTCAAATAATTGAAAACAATAAATATAGAAATAATCATTTCTAACAAAAACGTCAGATACATATATGCTTATATAGATTTAGCATTCAGATGAATTGTGGTGTGGCTATGCAGGCAGAGGTATTGACTGGTTGCTCAGTGTCCACTGTGGAAGAGGCTCTTGAGGCAGGCCAGGAGTTACTGAGGAGGGGCTGTGGCTCTGTCGTCATCACTTTGGGCCCCCTGGGCTGTGTGGTGGCCAAGGTCTCTGCCACTCATCATGTCCCCACCTCTGCTGTCAAGGCAGTGGATACCACGGTAAGCAAGTTTGTTGTTTTGTTTTAATATATTGTGACTTTTTTCATAATATTAAACATTCTTTGTACCGTTAAAAGATTATATATTTTTGTACAATGTGTACGATTTTATATGGTATATTACTTGTTTTACATAAATACTTGAAACAGCTAAATAAATAGTAAAAAGTAAAAATTGTTATTCTTCAAATGGTGATATTTTGATAGACCTGGAAGATATTTTCCAGTAATAATATGTTTCTGCCTATCTGGTGATAACATATGTGTGGAATTAAATATGTTTCATATACCCTCCCTGTAATACATGCATGATAAATGACAATACCAGGAAGGAAAGTTGCAGGTTTCTATTGTAAAGAAAGATCCTCAGTTATTGTTTCACACCGAGAGTTACATTTACATGGGGAAATTATATATGCTTGGGAATTCTAGGCACTCTCAGCTTTAACGGAGCTCAAGGGTTTAAAGCCAAACTGCAGTTTCATTGGGGTTGTGGTGACCTCTGGGGTTTCTCTTCCTGATTCTAATCTTTAAAGGAGGCCATCAAGCATCCCTCGACTCATTTCACAGTGAGGCTGCACGGTGTCGTCACAGAGTGCTTGATTGAAACCGTTGCATTTCCTCTCGCAAAGTGTTTTTCATACACCGTGTACAGCTTGCATAATAACATAATGCGTCATCCGTGAGAGGGCTGGATCTAGACATTGTGTTTGATATGCTTTTGCACATAAGTTCTCTTATGTGTTGTTGTGGTGAGATTTACGGTAGCTGTTATTCTAGAAATCTAGTTTAGGCGGAGATCCTTTCCACAAAAATGGAAATATAAACAGTTGTACAATTAGCTATGATGTAAATTTTACCACTATTAAAGCCCCCCTAAAGGTGAAGTTTAGGCTTAAGTTCAGCTGTTAAGGAACAAAGTGCTCCCCTTCTCGAACTGTGTGTGACCCCCCATGCACACTCACTCCTCTCCTCCTTCAGTGAAAGATTCACACAAGCACTTTGACTCTCTTCACTCTCTCTTCACTCTATTCAATTCCCATACAGGAGAAAGAAGCACCCCCTCCCCCCTTTCAGTGATTCACCTCTTGGGCACGCACCAGTCAGCAAAAAGCTGTACAGCCGTGTTGCGGTCTGGCCCGCTCTGTGCCCCCATCCCCACTGAAACACACACACACACACAGACAGACCAACTCTAGTCCTTCTGTTCTTTGATGGGCTCATAAATCCTGACGTGTTTAACTCTTTTGGACACCCTAATCCCTCTTCCAGTAAGCCTTTTTTTTGCTGGAGAGGGAGGGGAAAAAAAGATGTTATCAGGGTTGTTTCATGTTTTTCTGGCAGCTCTGGATACAAATGCATTTCAGTCCCGTTTCTTATCCCCACTCTTTGATTACGTTTTTCCGTGGCGGTATACGTTTGTGTTTAGACTCTAGTTGTCCTGCAACAGGCTTTGCTTACTGTGGATCCAGTGACTGTTTAGTGTGGGCTAGTGTCTGTGACCTAATGCTGGATTTTAGGGCCGTGATATTTCAGTGTCAAGTCAACACAGTGACTCACGCGGTTTGATTTTCTGGTGCAGCTCCTGTATGGTGGGCACTCCTGCTTATAGCAACTCATGATTATGCAAACATGTCGATCTGGAGACTGGATGCATTTAGTCACTGTGACTTGATACAGTTCTTGTGAAATGCGTTTTAAAAAATTAAAAAAATAAAATAATAATGTAAGTGTAAACACTGCTCCTCTATCTCCACATTTAACGTACCACTACCACAGGGTGAGTCAGGTTCAGCTGTGAAGCCAGGACAAGGAAACCCACTGTGGCCCTTACCTGCTCTCCTTGATTAACCCTGCCCCCCCCCCCCCCCCCTTTCAATTCAGTTGTTTCTCTTTTGTCTCAAATTGAGTGCAGGCTTCCCTAGTTCAGATCAGAGACTTGGCTGTTTACGTCTGACTAGTTAGATTAGTCTGTGAAGTGTGCACGTGCACTCCAACACACGCGCACACACACACACACACACAATGCCTTAAGCCCTGTCGGGACTTGGGTGGCCTTGGTTTCCAGTGCACAGGGAGGTCCACTGTGTAGGGCAAAGATAGACACTGCTGTCTAAAGCCGACATTGCTACTCTACTGTGGGTCCGGACAGTCAAATCATTCCCAGTCAGCTCATTGTGAGTGGAGGAAGATGATAAGGACCTTCCTGGAAGTCCAAGGTAGGGGGAAAAACATTCCTTCTCCCTGTTAACCTTGGACCAGTGTGACGCAACAGAAACAGCCTAATTGATTTCACATGCTGCAGCGACTGCTTTCTGTCCCCCCGCTAAGCCATATGGTGGACCAGTCCACTTTACCACCTTTCAGTTGCCAAGTCATGTTAATCACGATAACAGAGACCAACGGTGGAATCAAAGCTGTCTCCGAGCCATAATCGCTTCAATTAGCAGTGCTTTTGATCTTTGCATCATTGTCCCCTGATACTTCGGGAAGGAAGGGGGGTGGGGAGGGTGGGAGGCACTAGCATAATTGGTAGTCTTTGCTTCACTGTGTAATCTCGGGTGATGTACATATATGTACGTTCTACATAGTAGACGCTAGGGGCTGTTCGCTAGCAATGAAAATCAACCTCCCCTTTCTAAATGTTTTTTCCGTCAGTCAGGCGGCTGCAAATGCAATTTTGTAAGCTTCTCTCAGAGGCATCAAGACTGCCATTCTAATTTCCAACTTCACTCTGAGGGCACAAAGAAGAACAGGCAGGGAAATGAAGACGCATTGCATGGTGCTGACCTGCAGACCTGTCACAACTCGTCAGCGGCAAACGCCTGTGTGGTTTGATTGACAGGTCTCCAGATCTAACCTTCACCAAACTGTGTCGAGGACAGAGGGTGCCGGGCTCAAGGGGGTGGCACTTGTCAGCTTCGTTAAGCTT
Organism: Forbesichthys papilliferus; assembly: GCA_025399855.1. Taxonomy (NCBI): domain Eukaryota; kingdom Metazoa; phylum Chordata; class Actinopteri; order Percopsiformes; family Amblyopsidae; genus Forbesichthys; species Forbesichthys papilliferus. The sequence continues at coordinate 12,771 of JAODOY010082587.1, read as the reverse complement.
CATACACTAGATCTGATATGGTCACATGCCACTCTCAGGGAGCGAACCTTTGTTTTTGTGTCACCACGGAAACGGTGGTGGGTGACGATGTCGAGTGACCTGACGCCCAGTCAGAGAAATCTCAAATTGTATGCACTTGAATGTGAAGTCATTGGAAGTGCTGTCTGCTTTGAATAGACCTTGAAAATTAGAACATTTCTACATTTTTGTAGTGCAATGTAATTAGACTATTAGATTATATTCCATAGGTTGAACAGCAGCAGTAGCTAAATAGATACCCCGCGACCCGACTCTGGATAAGCAGATGAAGGTGGATGGATGGATAAGAGGTACATTTTATTTTTTTAAATAATAATGGAAGTGTTATTGATCATATTGGAGGCTGTAATTGAGCTCTACGTCAAATCCTTCCCCCCCCCCGCAGGTCATCCAGTGTCACTGTTTCAACTCATGATTTGTGAAGTGGGACACAGGCCAGCCTTTAACCAGAATGGGACTGCTCCACCAAGTAGTGCTTCCAAATGCTTTGCTGTATTACAAACCCAATGGCCAGACACGAGACATAAACACACCGTGGGTTCAGACATGGAAATCCAAGGGGCCTGTGAGATGTTTGAGTGCTGATCTAACTCTTTCCAACCTCCTACCACAGTGAAAGCATTACTCCAATAACCTGTGACCTTTGCACTCAGCCCCCTGATTAGTAAAATGTGTATGACAGAGGGTTACTTATACAGTAGGTGGAGGAGGACAGAGGTGCTCACAGAGAGAGCGCAGTGAACTCTTTCTTTTAAAAGCCAAGGTGATGAGTAATGGGCTGGGCTTGTGAGAACCAGTGTCAGAGGCCATTTGTGGTTAAACATGAGCGTGTCGCCACATTCCATTGTATGTATTCTCTCCCCCCGCCACCCACCCTTTTTTTCACCCAGTCCCATTTTACCCCCCCAGGGCAAGAACAGTACATTCCATCTCCCTATCAATAGATGAGAAGTGAAGAAGGGATGATTTATCTCTTCATACCACAGGCCAAGCCAGGGCATTGGCAGTTTGTGAGGGGATTAACAAAACTTGCATCTGTTTTCCAGCTGACTATTAGAAGCATTTTGGTTAAAAGCTGCTCATTTGTGTGGTTTGGATGGTTTTCCAGATATTTCACAGAAAGGAGTAATGGCTAAGTTTGTCTGTCACCCTTTTTTTAGATCCTGTGAGTGTGTCATGAAACAAGGAGTTTCTAAACTACATTATTAAAGCAGCAGCTGGCCAGTACTTGAATTAAATCCGAAGGAAAATTTCTCCAATTCATATTCAGTAACCTGGATCTAACATTGAACTTTTTAGGTCAATAATAATGATGCAACTGAGTATTAAGCGTCGTCATTGTGGCTAGTGTGTCAGACCCTAAAACATGGTCGTTTCTTCGTCACAGCTGGGGTATGCTTGGCTAACAATAAAGACATTCCTTCCATCAACTGCCCAGCCCGCAAAACAGCGCCACAACTAATTAATGTCATATAGCACCCCCTACTGTTGAAAGCAGATGCTGAAATTACATAGAAAGTAGCCTTGCTGTAGAACAATTTCTGTATAACAATTAACGTGTCTTGTCATTTTGACAAAACAATAGAATAGTGAAACACACAATACAGTAGGCCTACATGCTATTGAATACAGCATTTGTGTTAAGTATGGATATGTTCAATATTGATACTATGAATTGTACCGTAAACAGCTATTGCAGCTCTAATTTATCTTAACGTTTCGACATTATTGGTAGGTTTTATTTGCAAACATTTCTACAATGGAGCATTTCTAGGCTATTCTTTGATGTAGGAAGTGTAATTACTTGTTTGTTATTCCCCCATTCAAGGGTGCTGGTGACAGCTTTATTGGAGCGTTGGCCTTCTACATGGCTCACAACCCTGCAATGCCTCTAGAGGAAATGTCCAGGAGAGCCAATCAGGTGGCAGGAGTGAGTGTACAGGCAACTGGTACACAAATGTCTTACCCCACTAAAAAAGACCTGCCAGCTGAACTGTTCTAAAGTTAACTTCAAACACAGCCCAAACTTACAGGCAACCAATTTACCTTCATGCACATACTATACAGAACATGGAGAACAAATATCTTCCTCATACACACACAAATGTCTTACCTCACTAAGAAAGACCTGCCAGCTGAACTGTTCTAAAGTTTACTTCAAACACAGCCCAAACTTACAGGCAACCAATTTACCTTCATGCAGGTACTATACAGAACATGGAGAACAAATATCTTCCTCAGACACATTTGTTTACATACAAATATATCATTGTTTCAGAAATTCACATTAATTCATAGTCTAATTAGGAATGCACAAAAAAAATACATATTACAATTTGCAGTTTTTACAGCTAAAACGTTTACATAACTTATTGCAAAACATGCTTTGTAAAAATGCTTTCATCGCTATGTTTTATAATACAACTTTACTTAAGTTCGTTTAGTTTCAGTATAATGACAACATTTTATGGGAAAACTGAATTTATTATTATAATTTCTATAATAATGATGATAATGACAGATGAGTTGTGGAAGTCACCGTATTATTTTAATACATTATGTGTGAAATCTGTTTTTGCATGGTATGGGCCTGGTAGTAATACAAAAGAAGCTGCAGCTTTGCTCATGGCTATTTAATAATGACTATTTACTCAAAGCATTGTGAATTAATTCAATGGAGATTTTGAAGTCCATTGCTGTATCCAGGAATAAATATTCTGAGGTGTCAGCCAATCAGAAAGACTCATTATTTAGACTCCATTACAGTTCCATCATCTATTTACAGGTTGCAGATCCCTCATTATTCATTGTTGCATTGTTAAATTGACCGGATCTTCTTCTTTTCAAGAAATAGGACATGCTTGTTCACTGCAATGACAGAATTATTTTTTAAAATATTATAATATATGTTGATACTATTCAAGCTAATAATACCAGTCTTACTGTATAATACATACAAATAAGTAAAGATAGGAGCATGTGCATTTGGTATAGGTCTTCTCAAATGAGGGTACTTGTAGCCCATAATCTGAAAATTGGCAAGCTTGTGGCAACCATTAGCATTCAATACTCTTATTATAAATACAACTAGTTACATGTTATGTGACTATATTAAAAATGTGTTATAGTCTAGGCTTGGAAAATAATTTGAAATGTGGTACAGGAGTCAAAAACATTTGAGAACCACTGGTATAGGATACAATATGCCTGTAAGCAGTGAGAACTAGCAGACTATACTGTACATTTACATTTACTGGCAGTTGTTAAACTAGTGTGCATTACAGCCACCTGGAATATATATTCACAACGGTGTTGATGAACAAGTAAAGACATGACACTTGCCTGTGTCAATGTTGTGCAGAGAACATCCAAAACAATCGCTTACCAAATGGATCGTGTTTGCGCAACACCAGTTTATCTTTTAGACGGTTCCTCTTGGTGTTGAAGCAATAGCCTGTCCCCGCAGAGCTCATCATCTGCACCAGCACTGTCCTGGTCAGCACAGTGTAATAGTGAGTCACATTACAGAGCATTAGGTCCAGGTATAATTATTTAGGCTATGTCAGGCAAATTTACAAAAGTTTATTAGAAAGGCAAGCATTTTCATGGTCTTTAACTAGGGAACCGGGCAGCCAATGTAGAAACTGAATCATATCCATGTACTGTACAAGTATAATTCTAGGACCACAGACGAGATGGCCCACTGAATTGTGAAATGAAAATTGTGCATTATTGACCGGAATATTTTTGACAGATGTAATATTATTGACTTACTTGGATTTTGCCTTGGCCACTGATGGAGAAAAAAAGACGTGTTAAAATAAGAGGGCATTATTACAAAAATAGGTAGGAAACGTAAAAGCAAGCAATAGATTATGTATAGGCTTAGCAATCGTTGCGATGACACCTTTATAGTTAAATTGATCTCATCGTGAGTAATATGAGGCATATGTTTCTGTAGCCTATAGCTACTGATATGCTACTATATCTAAGATCGAATCATGCAGAAATCAATAAATTTATGCAAATCGCAAAAGTCATACTTACAATTAACAGCGGTGAGAAACATTTCCCCCTATTTCAGTAAGTTTAACAAATCTGACAAATCATAAAAGAAATCTATAAACATAAGTCACATTGACGATAAAAAGGTGCTTCCGGATTAACAGACCATTTCCGGGTCGCCTTAAAGGTATAGGCATATTATGAAATATTTCAGAATTATTTTCTCGTTGATATTGTATATTTTCATTACACTTTGATTACATTATACATAGTTTTTACCCATAATAAATTATATTTTAATATTCCATAGACCATGAATGCCTGTTCACCATTGTCATATAATTGTCATTTCAGTCACGCTTTTCAATTCACATAATTTAAAATGATACAAATCCATGCTTCATTTTATTTTATTATTATTTTTCTTTTTTTTTAACAAACACATGCTACATAATGATATTGCTCCATGTAGCGAATGTGGCCTTCATGTGCAATCGGAAATATTGTTATTACTAGTTCAAGCACAACAAAGCTGTTATTAGTGAAACTAAATTGTTTATTAGATGAGGTGCCAAGTTCTGAGTGATTTATGTAGTGGAATGGCACTAACAAGCATGGTGGAATGCAAAGATATCTGCCTTGGTTATAATATGGTTATTTCATACTATTCACGTTAAATGTGTATGCTTCACCAAAAGTCTGGGTCATAAACAGAAAGTTAGATTGACGTGAAAGTAGTTTATTCAACTTTTTTCTTCAAGTTAAATCTAGGCTACGCAGCCGTCTTAGCCATGGGTCACTGGTTATCCAGTCACTGCAATTTCCTTTAATGTTAGGCAATATTTTAAATAAATAAGTGTTTTGACAGGTCGTCCTCATTTTTCAGGCTACCGTCCTGCTTCCTTCTTTCCTTCTACTCACTCCGCAGGAGTAGTATGGATGCAAGGCATAAACATAGTAAAAGTTCTACATTTTAAAACTAAACCTTAGGCTATATGTGCCTGATCCAGCGTTGGACATGAATGAGTGACAAGTCGTAATTACGGGTTTTTGAACTCAGAAGTACGGTCTTACAACAAACACTTGAAGGCAGCATAAGGGCAGGAATTATCGGCAGCAAATTCTTCAATGTTTAGCTAGTTTCTTTAGATAGCTGATTAGACATCTCAGGTTGATGGAAGACTTGCTTCCTCATTCCAATTGCTTCCTCAAATGGTGATACGGGGATTGTACAAAGGTCTACCCAACCAGCTATCTAAACTAATGACCCATCTTGTCTGCCTATATCACCTAACACCTGCCTAGGTTTACTGCTCCTTTAAGGGGTTGTACAACACAAATTATGATAATAAATAATTAATAAATATATTTTATTAAGTACATTTCTTATTTATCCTGCAATGCAGGATCCAGTTGTTGTCTTGATTTATTGTATTAATACTTAGTATACCAGGTTCCTATGTCACTTTGTGATTGCAACAAGAGGAAAAAGCCTTTAGGAACATAGTGTGTTTTTAATGGAACATGTATTAATAAGGATAGACAGAGCAGTATGTCCTTATTAAATGATTGAGGGGGAAGCTGCACAGCAAAGCACTTGCCATTCAGGAAATGAACATGAATGTTATTGGACAGGGCATGTGAGCGTTGTAACCAGGCAGGCAGCAGCTGTCAGGATGTGTGGAGGAGCTTGCGTCACTGAGGGATAATTCTGTGAAGAAGGCTGAGACCACCGGCACCAGCCTCGGTTCTCCTCCTCCTCCTCCTCCTCCACCACCCACACAGCACTCTCCACAGCCTGCCACTATGGGGGAATGGGGAGGAGGGAGGGGGAGGGCTGTATAGGTAAACTTGTTCTCTTATTCTCTCACTCTCCCACTTCCTTCTCTTTCACTCCCTCTCGACAGCTTTTGCATTTGAACTATTCGCTATTATTTCTCCCTCCATTTTCCCTTCACCACCCCTTGCCACCCCCGCTGTACTTCAGCGTCTCTCCTTCACAGTCGCTCATTCATCCTCAGTGGCAATTGTATGGATGTGACACTGCTATGTCAGGGATACAGTGACCCAGTGATGCTCCAGCTCGCTGCTGTCATCTCTCACACTGAAATAAACACAATTGGAAAGGGTCACCGTAGCCTCTTTCAGTCAGAGATAAGAGGTGATAAGACCAGGCATGTTGATAAGTCTGGGACTCCACCTGACATAATAGCATTGCTAGTGTCTTCTGTCCTCCTGTAAGCATGTAAAGTACCAGTTACCTTATGCAGTCTTTCAAAGTAATACGTACACTCAAAAATCAAAGCATATGCTGATATCATTGTGACTAATTTGTAATGACTGCCACTGCCTGACATTCAGTTCATTGCATATGAATTAATTCTAACACACAAAAACACAAACAACCTCTAAATGAACCTTCAGTCATATTAGTTGCTGTCACAACACCGGCTTGCTGTTCTTGTGACCTAACAACCTCATGGCAGTAGGTGACATGATGACTCACACGCACACACACACACACACAGACAGAGCGCACCACACACTGCCTCACAACTCCTCAGCTTGCGTCAGCATGTGGCCCTATTATCTATTACATAAAAGCCAGTAGGATGGATGGCAAAAGGTGAGCTCCTGGCTCGTGTTTTTGCTGCCTCGCTGAGCCTTCGCCCTCTGTGCCAAGTGGTCTGTTGTTTTTCACTTTTACACCATGTTTCCACCGAGTGTGTGAAGACATAGGAGCAGAGGGTTGAAGGACTGAGCCTTAGTGGTGTTTCCATGGCATATGGCACAAAGTTGAACTGGTTGGGTGTGAACCGCAGGGGAATATATAATGCATTCATTTAGCTGAAACAAATACGGTATATCTATTATATTCTTACAGGAGTACAGGCATTTTGTTCTCACCTAAATAACTCACTGACATTATTATGAAGCTTGTCATTTGGTTTATATTACCGATACATTAATTTCTAAAAGCAAAAGTTGAGTGAGAATGTATTAATCCGCCAGTAGGAAACAAACCCAATATACTGTTCCTGTAATAAATATATATATATATATATATAAATATATCCCCAAGTGAATGAGTTCAAGTACCTCAGGGAATTGTTCACGAGTGAGGAAAGAATTGGAGCGAGAGATTGGCCGGAGAATTGGGAGTGGTATTGCAATCGCTTTACTGCACAGTTGTGACGAAAACTGAGCTGAGCCGGAAGGCAAAGCCCTCGATCTTCCGAGCAATTTTCGTTCCTACCCTCACCTTTGGTCATGAAGGGTAAGTCATGACCAAAAGAACATGATCACGGTTACAAGGCGCCAAAATTGGTTTTCTCAGGAGGGTGGCTGGTGTCTCCATTAGAGATAGTGTGAGAAGCTCAGCTATTTGTGAGGAACTCTGAGTAGAGCCGCTGCTCCTTTGTGTAGAAAGGAACCAGTTGAGGTGGTACGGGCATCTGGTAAGGATGCCCCCTGGGCACCTCACTTGGGAGGTGTTCCAGGCATGTCCATCTGGGAGGAGGTCTCGGGAAAGACCCAGGACTAAGTGGAGAGATTATATCTCCACACTGGCCTGAGAACGTCTCGGGATCTCCCAGTCAGAGCTGATCTGGCTTGGGAAAGGAAGGTTTGGGGTCCACTGCTGGAGCTCTTGTCCCCGCAACCCGCCTCTGGATAAACAGATGAAGATGGATGGATGAATGGATGGATGGGTGGATGAAAAGTTGTAATAAAGCACTCTCTTACATTCAAAAGACCATGGCCATGGACTCTTTATGATGTTGTACTATTTTTTGTTGCATATATTGCTTCTATACCTCCTTAAAAATCTGTATTTCATGCAGGATCAGTTCTTAGAAAATTAAGCACTTTACTGTATTTTTAAGATATTAAAAATTGAGAGGCATTGGTAATTGTAATGGTAATGTATGTAATGTGTAATGTATGTTGCAAATTGTATACTGTAACAAATCCCCTGATGACATCACGGTTCACAATAATCTGTGTTTGTTTCTATTCTGCTTTTGACATAAGTAATTCAGTAAGTCATCATGTCATCTCAAATAAAAAGAGAAAATATCACTAAAACAAAAATAATGTTACTAGATGACATTACACATTATCTCTATCAAATGTGAGCTGGCCATGTGTATATCAATTGTTTAATTTAGAGCCTCATGATGGTTTATCATTGTGAGTTAAGAAACATGTCAGGATTTTCGCTTGCAGCCATGTCTAATGCAGTATTCATTAAATTGCAACCACACGGGGAGAAACAATTCCAGAATGGTCTGAATTATTCCTCTACTTGCGTAAGTAGGGAGTTGATTGTGCCAGTTATGATGTCATGGAGGCTTCTGATGTGCATCATGTTGCTATGGTACCACCAATCAGCAATGGTGAAGCCCCTAGATTGAAACCGACATACGCATAAGGTCTGTACGGGTTTGTTGTTTTTGTCCTGAGGTGGAAGTAAAGAAATAATGAAGGCAACAGAGTGAAAATCAGGGACCTTGCTGGCCCCACACCAATGTGACAACTGACTAATCATAAATGTGACATGATACTGTCTGTCATATATAGGAGAGGCCATACAGGTATACAGCGGCCAGTGTTATATTTTGGTACACAATGTGTATACAACAGTAGCCTGCTAACACATGATCCTAATGACCATAGTTCTGAACACCTGTTATAAAACAGAGAGTGCTGTCTTCCCATTGTCCCCCCCACCACATACACACACACACACACACACACACACACACCCCTCCTCCCTCTGGTCTGTGTTTAATGACGCAAAGCGCGAGTAGGAGTGGAGAAACCTTGTGCTCCCACAGAGGACTGAGTGGGCCCACACTGTCCGCTGCATGTGTATGCATGAGTATGCATGTGTACCAGTACCAGGCCAGCACAGGCTGGGTGGGACAGATGCAGGTGTATACATATAGACTGACAGAGAGCGAGAGAGAGAGAGAGGGGAATGGGGGGCGAGGGGGGGGGGGGGGGGGTAGGGGCGTT
>JAODOY010082576.1:0-15086 GCA_025399855.1 Forbesichthys papilliferus | reverse complement strand
TCCAAGAAGGCCGAATACTCTGAACTGCTGTTCGGTGCATATGCACAGACAACAGTCAGAGTTTTTCCCCCCACCACTCGTAGGCGCAGGGCGGCGACCTTCTCGTCCACTGGGGTAAACTCCAACGTAGCGGCGCTCAGCCGGGGGCTTGCTAGTATCCCCACACCCGCCCAGCGCCTCACACCCTAGGCATCTCCAGAGTAGAATAAAGTCCATCCCCTATCCAGGAAAATGGTTCCAGAACCAAGACTGTGCGTAGAGGTATGTTTTAAAAAATGACAGATTTGTTTGTGCTCTGTGGGATTTTTAAAGTTTCATATATTTTTTCTAACCCAATCATGATCTAGCCAACATGGTCTCATTGATCGTTGTCAAATATGGACATTTGTGCAAAAATAGATACGTCTAATAATGACAAAAAACAAATTTGTCACAATATTAACGTAAATAACAATTACATTTTTCAATGGTTCAATTCAACATAAATATTTGTCAATATTCGGACGCTTTACACATACGTCAGAATGCAGACGTTTTTCCTAACTTGTATATTTTCGTTTAAATGGCAACGAAAATCTGTTGTTCATGATGTACTTAAATATTCGTCTACGGGGGGAGGCGAGGCGGATAATTAGGCAATGTTCTTTTTTGGCCCATGTCAGGCTAGGAATGTCCCAGAAGCATGTAAATTCAGCAAGGGACCCACCTAGTCATTGTCAACAACTAGTGCATATTTGGTGAAGATTGTACTTTCCTTGCCTGGGGGAGGAGCAGGTAAAGGGGGTGTTGTTTGTTTCCATGTGAAATATAGGCTGTAAGGCTCTTTGAGACTGTAATGTGATTAAGGGCTATATGAATGAATTCAACTATGTAAAATAGAAATCTTTGTGCGATCGGCTTGAAACTTACGCACATCAACAGGCATGAAAAGGTGCAAAATCCTAAATATCAGTCTCCAACTAGCTTCTGCTAAGATATTGAAGGACAACCCTTGGCCCAATTCAGATGCACTGGCCTAATGGAGGGGAACATTCTGTTAAGGCCCATCTCAGGCTAGAAACTTTAAAAAAAACAATATAACTTTAATAAATTGACCTCCTAGTCATTGCCAACAACTGGTGCAAGTTTGGTGAAGATTGGACAATGTGCATTTTTGCCTCTAGGCTTGGGACTTAAGTTGAAAGTTTTGTCAATACACAACTTTGAGCAATCTGCTCCATACTTACACCATAGATTGGCAGTGAAGGATGGGTGCTAAATCCTGCATTTCAGAATTTAATCTTATTCATGTTCTGAGATATTAACAGATATTATTTTGCCCAATTCAGGTCCACGTCATTTGGCTGGGGCACCTGAATTTGGCAATATTCTTGACCATTAGTTTGCAATTACATTTGGGCAAATAGTCTTTTGGGCACAGCTCTGCCTACGAATGTCACCCTAACCACGTGACTTCAGATATAAGACCTGCTAGTGACTGCGGAGTTGTAACTGACGGACAGGTGTCTTCCCTTTCCCGGCACCCCTCTACTCTATCTGACCTAACCCTGTCATCGGGACGCTTTCAAAACTCAGATGGAAGTTGAATAAAATGCTATTCCAATTGGGAACAATTTCAATTCAAGTTTCCCGGATTAGGTAATGGGTATTTTAGGGGTCTCCTCAAATCTGACATCTAGATTGGTTCCTATTTCTTGTAGAGCTAGCTTGGGTGAACAAGGGGACCTGACCCCCTTCTCTCTATCACCTTCAGAGGCAAAATGTCTGACAATCAAAGATAAGTCATGGGAAAATGTTGGGCTCAAAATACAAGGGACCTGAATTGGGCAAGAGTCCCAATGTAAAAGAGGGAGAGTCTATCTCTTACTCCTCAACTACGACAGCTTAGTTGGTTCCTATTTTGCGTAGAGCGGGGCTGGGCAAACAAGGTGACGTGCCCGGCTTCTCGATCTCTACCAGCTTCCCGGGCCGACGGGTTGACGATCAAAGGTTGAAAATCCTTTGCTAAGTGCCCGCAATGCAAAGAGCTTGAATTGGGCGGTGGTCTTGACTGAAAAGCTCCCCAAATGGGTAACAAAATTTGGGGGGCCTAAAAATAAATGTTTCATTTCAGACCCCTTTGACGGCCCCCAAAACCTCTCGATACCACCTGCGGTAGATGGTGGAGCCCCCCTTTTGGCTGTTGCGGGTTGTTTTAGAGACTGCCCATTTCATACTCCAGGGCCCCATTTTGACAATCCCTATCGCAATAGTGCCTGCTCCTGTATCGGAAAATTTTTCCAGATCTCGATGACACCGCTACACCCACCAACCCAAGGAAAGTGCAATTACATTGGGAAAATGCCGTTTGGGAATGTTTTCAAACATTTCTGTAAGTCTTCAACCATAGATTTTAGTCACCATTAAAATGAAAATATATAAGCCTACTCTTGCAATTATTCGTCGCCATTTTGACGTTAGAGTTTACAATGAAATTACAGTTGTAGCAAGAAAATCGTCCAACATTTGACGAAATTGTGATACGTCAAATTTGTATTAGTCTTATTGTGACGTATAACCATTTTGCGTAAACGTCACCATTTGACATTGATCTGATGAGACTGGGCTGGATCTAGCCTTGCGCGATCAGGTTGGTATTGCGAGGTTAGTTTCAGTTGAATTTTGCCGTCTGGATGGCTGGAATGCCTAGAAACAATTGTGAATTTGTCCAAGGAGCAAATTAACTTACCAATCAGTGTATGTTTGATAGCTACAGTACACAGACATGGTTTGTGTGTGGCATGGTTTAGGTCTGCTTACAGTGAAATCGCTCAGATGACAGAGTTTCTCTAAAATGGCATATAAGCTTATCCCAGTTTCTGAAATCGGGATGTGTATTTTGATTTGCACACAAAAAAAAGAAAAGATACTTCAAAATTGTAATAATTATTGGGATACTAAAGTACATATAAATGCAGTCAACAGTGGCGGTTACACATTGAAAATAAAATGGAATTTGAAACTATTTTAATTAAATAATCCATACTATAAGATATCCAAGCAATTCAAGTACAACTAGTACACATATCACAAGGAGCAGATATAAGTTGTCATCTTGCTCAAGGATACTTACTCTGGGGATTTAACCCATACGCTTCTGGCTGGGAGTCTCACCCAGAATTCCAGAATATTCCGCTGGAATTTCATATTTCTACAAGATAAAAAGAACCCAATTCTTAAATACATTTCTTCATACCCGTTTCATGGATAGTTGGGTTGTCTGAGATGACCATCACATACAGTTCCCGGCCATCCACAGAATGACCAATGGAGTAGAGGTGAGCGATGGAGGGGAATTCACTGCTGTACTTGCGGAGGAAAAGTTCCATATCTGCATAGTTGTGGTGGCGGAACTCCTGGGGTTGGACTGGTAACATTGGGGACAAAGACGGCCCACTATCAACACCGCCAGGCAGAGATGGCAGGTTGTGAGTGTTGTTAGTAGAGGCTACAGCAGGTGGGAAGATTGTAGTGGTCATAAACAGTTGGGGCACAGTAATAGCCTTGTTGCCTGCAGGTGCCAGGGTGAAGTTCAGTTCAGTGGCTTTACCCTCTGTTACTGTGACATCATGAACCGTCATTGATACATATCTGGTGAAAAAGAAAGAATACAAATCTTAGTCATATCCCCTAAAAGGTAGCACAATATAACAGTAAGGGTGTAATGTACTTGTAGTTCTTCCAAATTGTTGCATTTCTGACAGTACAGTTCAGCGCATGCAGTCGTACGGACAATAGGCACTATATTGTGCCAAGATTAGTGAACCGCCATGGCTTACAGTTTATGGTTCAGAAAGAGAAATGTAGTTTTGCATAAGTACTGTAATTCTAAAATTCACAAGTGCGAGCTCCACTCGGAACCATAAACTGTAAGTCATTCAATTCCAATCCTGGCAAGCCACGTCCCTGAATATTTTAGATGTTTTCCTGCTCAAACACATCTGTTTCAAATGAATGGGTAATAAGATGCCTGATAATGACCCATCATCTTAATTAAGTGTGTTGAAGCAGGAAGACATCTAAAACGATTTATCGACACAGATAGGACGTTTTACAAACTATGGTCATCGGCAGAACTGGGCTCTGATTGTGGCCCATAGCTGCGCAGGCTGCACCGGTCAGGATACATGATGCATTTGACACAGTACAAGTCAAGGTAAAGAATTGTGCACCTGTGATAATTTCAATTTACCTTTAAGACAGGTTTGTTGTGAATTCTAACCAGGGACAGGGGTCGCAAATTAGCTAAGGCTACAAACCCTACATTCAATGTATCTATATTCAGATTACTATAACCTTGTTTATATGTAACTTATTTATATGTTATAATGATTATTGTGTTGTCCTGATAAATAAATAAAGAATTAATAGGATTATGCTTTTGTTGGTTATAATTAATTAAGGCTTACACTGAAGACTTTACTACCGAAAGGATGCCGTCTTTAGTAGGGGCGGGGGAGGATATGCCCCCCCCACTTTCGTGAAGAACATACGTCCTCCCCCCCACTTTTGAGAAAGAAAAAAAAAAAGAAATGTATTATGTTTTAAATTTACGTCCAATGGTAGCCTAAACTCAAGTTACATTTGTTAATTTGCCTACTTTGATGATCATCATAAGGCTACCAGCATTGGCAAGTCCACTACTATTTATGAGTGCTTTGGCCTTGCATAGCGCTGTGCTGGTGAGAAACACACTACTATACTTTAAAAAGAGGAAAAAAAAAACTCACGCTCGACATTCACACTCGCACGTCACAAATGCAGAGAACCAATGAGCAGTTAGGAAAGCTGGAGTCCTGAGGGACTCCAGCTTTCCTAACTTTAAACATTTTTTTAAAAACTTTACATCTCATTAGCTCTGGTTACAATTTTAAGATATGCAATAAAAACGAAGCAGGAGATGTTGCTCAGTAGCAGTAAAATTGCTAAATGCATTATGGAATGTTTAAACATAAAAATACAGCTACACTATGATCATGTGCATGCAACTATATTTTCACTATATTTTCATTCAATGCCCCATCCTCCTTGGTTGTTGCTATAGGCATGCCGGTAAAGTGAGCTGTTTTCACCTGGCATGTAGGCTAATGGTAATTGCTGTATTACAAAGGAATAGCACATTTCTCAAATAATAGTTCTGAAATATCAGAGAAGCAGACAGAACTTAAAAATGATTTTGAGAGCTTCAGTATCTTATAATTCCACCAGTCTCAATGCACGATCTTGACCATTCACGTGAATGACAAGATCGTAGGCTAGACTACAGGAACAGCAATAACCTTACATAACAGGGTAAGTCAGCCTATATTGTTTTATTTTAAGATAATCTTTATTTATGACTTCCATTAGTTTTATCTTGGCTTGCTTTAGACATTTGTTTAGCACCAGGATTTGTCTCACATTGATCTGGATCTCAATTGCACAACATGAAACTTTACTGTACCATACAGTAGTTAGTTTTCGTCTTGGATAATCAGATACCATACCTTTGATGTCCTGTTCTTGTGGAGTATGTTAGTATTGCCTCTTGCTTTTTTGGGTTCAGAAAAGTGAAAAAATAGGACACCTCCCTCTTAGGCTTGTAAAACCACGTGTAGTCTAAAACGTGCACCATTTTGGCAACTATCCTAAAAGCTTGACAAATCCACTGCGCACAACACAGGTTTGTTCATTGACCGTTCTTTGAAGAGGAATATTTCAGAGCGGTTTGCTTATTTTTTTTAATAGGGAGATATATAATGGTATGTATTGTTGACCAGTGATCATGTTGGCATGTTGACCAATGTAGTAGTCTAGACTATGTCATAACCATGTGCAACAATGTCAAGACAATTGCGCTACAACCACATACAACACATACAATTACATAAATATTACTCTTAAGTACTTTAACACAATTGATGGACTATTTATAGTAACTTTCTGGTGGTGAACTTGTAATGTGTTTGTCCTTCACGCGGGGGAGCGGGGTTCAATTCCTGGTTTGGACAGATTTCATTGCAGTATTTTATTTGGTTTTAATAACTAAAACCATAGTTGTACAGGCTTAAAATTTGAGACATTTTTCATCACACTTTTGTCCCCCCCACCTAAAAAACATCTCCTGCGCCACTGGCTGGTAGCAAGCATAGTTGATAGGATTTGGCTAGCCGGTAAATGCAGATCTATAGCACAACTAAGGGCCAATGCCATTTATAAACAACTGTATAGTAAGCCCGACAAGACCCAACACCAGATCCAGACTCGAGTATTATAAAATGCCTGTAAAATATGAATTAAGCACTGTGATGATACTGTAAATTGTTCCTATTGTACAGTGCATCCGGAAAATATTCACAGCGCTTAACTTTTTCCACATTTTGTTAGGTTAGTAGCCTTATTTCAAAGTAGATTCAAATATTTTTTCCCCCTCAAAATTCACAATGCCTGCACAAAACTCCATAATAACAAAGTGAAAAAAGTTTAACATTTTTTTATAAAAAAAAACTGTACATAAGTATTCACAGCCTTTGCCATGACACTTAAAATGGAGCTCATGCACATCCTGTTTCCACTGATCATCCTTGAGATGTTTCTACAACTTGATTGGAGTCCACCAGTAACAAAATCAGTTAACTGGACATGATTTGGAAAGGCCAAGGAACTGTCTGTAGACCTCTGAGATATGATTGTATCGAGGCACAAATCTGGAGAAGGTCCCATTGAGCACATTGGCCTCCATCGTCTGTAAATGGAAGAAGTTTTGAACCACCAGGGCTGTTCCTAGAGCTGGTCAAACTGAGTGATCGGAGGAGAAGGGCTTTAGTCAGGGAGGTGACCAGGAACCCTATGGTCAATACATATGGTGGAGAGAGGAGAACGTTACAGCCTTCCCTACAGTGAAGCATAGTAGTAGAAGTAGTAGTAGTAGAAATCTTAAATGTCCCCACAGGGCAATTTTCCTTACAGACAGTAGTCAACACGTATACACACAGTACACATAAAATACAGACAGTTATAATAAATAATAAATGTTGTCATCCCAAAATGCGATGCTAACACGCATTCAAAACCTATTTAAAAAACTAATGGCAGTTGGAACAAAGGACAGTTTAAATCTATTTGTGACCAAGATAGGGAGGCCAAACCTCCGGCCTGATGGAAGCTTAAACTTCTGAGTTTACATAAAAAGAACAATCTTTTATTTGCTTTTTTACAGATGGCCTCCGTATTTGCGTTAAAATTGAACTAAAATTGAGCATGGTGGTGGCAGCGTCATGCTGTGGGTAGGGGTGCACGATATTGATCAAATGTGATATTGCGATACTGATCATGAAAATTGCAATATCGATATTCATTTTGATATTTTAAAATCACAAAGGTTATGGGAAAAGGCATTAAAACATATTCATAACATATGAAAACAACACATTTTCAACTGACATTCATATTGGACTCATAAAACAACAGTAATTTATTTATCTAATTGGCCACTGATATTTATTTTCGATCTATATAATGTCATGAGCTTCCTCAGCCACACATCTTACTTATCTGAATCAAACACAACTAAGCCATACAGCCAATGGACGCATCTCTCCACAAAATGAACTGAATATTGCAACATTTTCAAAATGATATTGCGCAACGTGATATTGCGATAACGATACTGAATCGATATATTGTGCACCCCTAGCTGTGGGGATGTTTTTCAGGAACTGTAAGACAAGTCAGGATTGAGGGAACAATATGTGGAAAAATTAAAGCGCTGTGAATACTTTCCGGATGCACTCTATAGCCTCTGTAGCCCTGTAGCACGTGGGTCGCAGAAGCCGCCCAGCACCAAGCTGGAGCCACCTTGCACATGTGGGACGCTGCCCAGTATAGGAAGTCAGCGGGAGCCGCCCAGCGCACGTGGGCTGGAGGAGTCCAGCCCTGAGCTGAAGCAGTAGCTGGCGCCCCCTGCCAGTCCTAAGTTGCCGGCTTTGCTGTCTGTCTCTTGCCTCCAAGTCCGAGGCTTGGCTTCCTCCACCTATAGCATCAGGGTTCCCTCTTTCACTGGTCGCATAGCGCACAGAGGCCGCAGGAGCCGCCCAGTGCACCAAGACTGCCGGTTCCCTTTCCAGCGCACCTGGGTCGCCCAGGAGGTGTCTTGTCCTCCTCTTTGCATCAGCCCCCAGAGGGTACCTAACTTAGTCTCTGATGCCGGCCACCTGCTCAGCCCCCGGAGGGCTCCTGTGTTTGTCTCTGCCTCCGGCCGCCTGCTCGGCTTCCGGTGCGGTCCTGTCTTAGTCTCCGTCTCCAGTCACCTGCTCGGCTCCTGGTGTGGTTCACTCTTCGCCTCCGGCCATTGGCTCGTCTCCCTCCCCTGGTGTGTCGTTTGCCCCGTCTGGTAGCCAGGGCCTTGGAGAGGAGGGGGCGGTGCTATTATGGTCCGGTGATGCCAGGTGTCACTGTTAGGCCATGCATCCTGGACCCCACCCCACCCATTTCACAGTGTATGTTCTTCTGTTCTTATAGGTATTGTTTGCTGTCCCGTTGAGCATTGCTTTGTTTCACTTAATAAATATATTGGTTTGTCAACTAAACCTGTGCCTGGTTCCTCCCCTCATCTCGCTTGTTATACATATAGCCTAGCCAGGCTATAAGGTACAGTAAGGTAACTTAACTTACATGTCAAAAGTTATGTGTCAATCCTTTGTTGTTTTCAAAAGCAAGCAACCCATACTGTTTGAGTAGGCTATACAGTAGGCTATTTTGCTTAGAAATAATAAACTCAGCAAAGAAGAAATGTCCCTTTTTTAGAACTGTGTATTTCAAAAATAATAATAAATAATGGCCC
Organism: Forbesichthys papilliferus; assembly: GCA_025399855.1. Lineage (NCBI taxonomy): Eukaryota > Metazoa > Chordata > Actinopteri > Percopsiformes > Amblyopsidae > Forbesichthys > Forbesichthys papilliferus. The sequence continues at coordinate 6,226 of JAODOY010082576.1, read as the reverse complement.
CACTAATTTGCTCGGATCTGTGTTCTCGTGTGGTGTCGGAGAAACATTGCATTCCGCAATGTTTTTGTTCAAGGAAAAGTACAAAACCACAGGACATGCTGCATCTAGCAGCCTGTTGCTAACTTTGTTGGATCCTGGTAGAGCTGCAGCTATAGATTATTTTTTGTAATAGAGTATTCAAACGATTATTAAATCCAACAATATATTTAGCTATATTAAAGAGTAATAAATAGTAAATAGTATACAAAAGAGAAAATAAGAAATGTCATCATATAATGAACAACTAATTGGTTTATTATTGAAAAATCCATATTTGTATTGCCTAAATTGTATACAATATACAGTATATGTCCAAACTAAACCAATTCAGTACATGTAAGTGCAATTACGACTGTTGGGAGATTCATGTGCAAACACAGTCATTGCCATCAAAACAAAGCATCTATAGTGTGGTCAAATTTTAAAAATCACACTTTATATATAAAAACAATGTGCAGGTGAAGTGTCATTTTTCTGAGAAATAAGGCGTGCAGCGTTACGTTACGTAAAACCGTCCAAAACTGGCAGTTTATTTTAAGTTTTGTATTTGTTGATACCAATACCAGTGAGTGGGCTGCGAGGAAGTACCACCGGGACCTCCGTGACTCAGTGCCTGCACGAGAGTGCTCCTAGGGTTGGTAAACATTCACCGAGATCCCGGTCGGTGCTCCAGAGGTATCAGGAAGCGCAAGGCGAAAAAGTGTTGGTTAAAATGCATTGTAGTAAATTACAATTAATATGCGGTGTATCCTACATATTCTTTTCACTTCAAGACTGAATTGGTTTCGCTTTCGCCAGGCGATTATGTTTATCAACGAACCATTGATGTCACATGACAATAGCGGACCGGCGGAACTGTTTTTACTCAACCAGTAAGATAGAAACTATGGCTGGAAAGTTCAAAGGCACCGTTGGCATAGTTTACGGTACTGTTTTTTTGTGACTGTATTAGTCCCTGATAATCCGCCTGGAATGCAAAGCACCCTTTACTGTTTTTCTTTTTGACAAGTGGAGGCAGAGCTGCAGCTAGACTTCCGTGTAGGCGTACGCGTCCAGAATGGATATCCGGTACCTACAGCACTGTACATAAAGGAGACTTTGTTTTCAGAATTTTGGCATTGCCTTGGTACTGAAGTATCGGTTCTCATGATATCCATACTTTCTATTACTTTGCTACTCGGACTGCTGCCTCGCAACATACAGAAAGGTTTTGTACATCCACACGCTCTTGTTGGATGGTGCGCGCGAAGACAAATCGGCTGCTGTTGGCGGGTGACTAAGAAGCACTTGATTTGATATACATAGCAGCTTTTCTATGGGCAGAGCACGTAATTTAAAACATAAATATCGCAGTCGATCATGTTTATTTAATTGTTGAAGCCAAAATCGTAATTGAGATCGATATTTGAATAATTGTGCAGCCCTATTCCAAACTATTAGTTTGTCTGCTGTGTGTTTGAGTGTTCTTAGTATTTTAAATGGTTGATTTTAAAAAGGTGTATTTTAAACATGAATATAGAAGCAAACAACTACTATTTTATATGTTAAGAATATAGTGGACCTCTCCAGGATGAGAAGTCCACCTTATCGTGGTGGAGGTTTGTGTGTCCCTATGATCCTGAGAGCTGTGTTGTCTGGAGTCTTGTGCTCCTGGTAGGGTCTCCCTTAGCAAAGTGGTCTCAGGGGAGGGGCCAGACAAAGAATGGTTCAGAAGACCCCTATGAAAAATAATTTAAGAGGAGAGGTTACCCTGCCCGGAGAAAGCCCGGGGCCCCCGTCTGGAGCCAGGCCCAGAGGGAGGGCTCGATGGCGAGCGCCTGGTGGCTGGGTTTGGCAAGGAGCCTAGCCGAGCACAGCCCGAAGAAGCAACGTGGCACCATCCTCCTCTTCATCCTATGGGCCCACCACTCGTGGGAGGAACCATAGGGGTCAGGTGCGCTGTCAAACGGGTGGCAGCAAAGGTCAGGGACTTCGAAGGACCAGACCCGGGCGGCAGAGGCTGGCTCTGGGGAGGTGGAACGTAGACCCCAAGGTACTTAAAATCCTTCACTTGGGGTAAGGACTCATTCCCCACCTGGAGTAAGCACTCCATCTGATTCCGGCTGAGAACCATGGCCTCAGATTTAGCGGTGCTAATCGTCATCCCAGCCGCTTCACACGGAGCCGTGATTTGATTTGTTAATAATCAGTTCTTTTAATAATTATCCTACATCCATTTACGTGGGCTTAGTGTGATGACTGAAATGGCTCAATTTTGAATGGCAAAATTTGTGTATTTTTACATAACACTGTACTACACCACACCCAGGTTTGTTCACAGACAGACAGACTGGCATTATCATTGTATTTTGCCACACCCAGCTGTGTCTGCAGACAGACTAGAGGCTGTACTCCCTTTGGACACAACTAAATTAACATTAACCTGTAGGGGTGGAACTGGTTCTTTCTACTTCACTAGTATAAGACGAGCAAGTTTCCATTGTTTACTCAGAAATGTTTTGGTGGATCATATTACATGCGAGCGCGTCCTGCTCGAGCACTGCATACTCGACGCAACCTGGAATTTGTGTCGTAGCGATATGCCCCAAAACCAAAGGTGAAACTGTATAACACTGTGTAAAGATTTGAAGGAAGGATACACTCCAAACTACACTGACAAAAAGCGTAGCTTGGAGTGTATAGATAGATAGCCTATCTAAATGATAATCAGAAATTGTTCTTGCTGTTCAGTTTGTAAATCAAAAAATGTGTCCATTAAATAACTATTTCTTGTCTTTATAGTCGAATTAAACTCAATATTATAGTAGGACAATTATAATATTTTAAAAACCTCTACTCTAGAGAAGTGTACGTAAGCAAGAGACATGACATGTCAATATTAGAATTGCGGGTTTCCAGCCATCTATATTTTCTGTTTGAATTCTGCTTCCACGATCACACTATGAATGCCAAAGGCAATAGCCTATTCTTAAAATCTACCAGCCTCTAAAGAGAAGTGCACAGACGTGAAGTGACATGTTATTTGAATGGGAGGTTTTAGACGTTCTTCGCACAGCAACAGAAAGGCTATTTTATGTTTGAATTCTGATGTATTTAGCTGTTAAGCATGGCAACTAGGCAATGCCTATTCTGAAAATATTCAGAACTGTGGTTTGCAATGGTTGCTCTGTCCCGGTCGCTCCCAATCTATTCTTTCCGGACGTTCTACAGGCCATCTACATTATATTATATGAAGAAGACCCAACGCAAAAAATTGGTGGTACATGCCATGGCTCACGAGAGGCGCCAACGTGCCAGGCCGTGCCTACAAATTTGACGTCATTATTAGAGCGTGCCACATGCGCCGTTGCAACTTCGTCAAGTATAAACTAGGCTTAAACGAGCAACGCCTAATACACAAACTAACAAAACACCCACCCGGGACTTGAACCCCGCTCCTTCGCACGAACATATTACAAAGTTGCCACCAGAAAGTTATAATAAACTGCACCACTGCATGTATTGAAGCATTTGAGAGTAAGATTTACCTAATTTATGCATTTATACATCCAATAATTATTATAAATCAAATACAATTTATACATCGTTACACATGGTTATGACATAGACTAGGCTCTACACTGGTCATCATGCCAACATGATCACTGGTCAACAACACATGCCATTATATACCTCCTTATTAAAAAAAAAAGCAAACCGCTCTGAAATATTCCCCTTCCAAGAACGGTCAATGTCTTATGCGCAGGAATGTACAAACCTATGTTATGCGCAGGGGAATTTGCAAGCTCTTAGGGGAATTGCCGAAATGGTGCATGCTTTAGACTACACATGGTTTATAAGCCTAAGAGGGAGGTGTCGTTTTTCTGAAGCTAAAAAAGCAAGAGGAGATACCAACTTAAACACAAGAACAGGACATCAAAGGTATGGTATCTGATGATCCAAGACAAAACTAACTTTACTGTATGGCACAGTAAAGTTTCCTTTACAACCAAGGAGGGTGGGGCATTGAATAGTGGACTATAGTGGACTTGCTGCTGGTAGCCCTAAGTTACAATGGTCCTTAAAGTAGGAAAATAAACAAATGTTTAAAAAAAAATGTGGGGGGACGGGACGATTTTGTTCTTTAAAAAACTGGGGAGATGTATCTCCCCCACTGCACCCCTGGGTATAACTAACCTAATCGCTGAAAGGAAATGTTTTCATATGCCTTAGATTAAGACAAGATTCCAACAACAAACAAAATTACAATATTTTTATGAATACATTTTCTATCAGCATACTGTTTAACAAGTAGGCCTACAATATTGGGATAATTAAGAGATTCGTTGGAAATAAAACCATTTTTTCTGCTTATAGCACGGTAGAAGACTATGCCATTCATTGCTTTAACAAAGCTAGCTAACTAGCCTAGGTGGAAGGTAAGATTTAAACCCCGCCCAAGTCCTAAAGTCCGAGGCTTGGCACTCCAACACAGAGTGAGAGCAGCGCCATGGTCTAGTAACCATGTACTTGGCCACTAGAAGAGCTGACCTGTGTCAGTGGAAACAAACATTTCTGGACTTTAGGGTTAAACACCATTTTGGCACCAGTGGAAAGAAAGGATTTGAGTCTTCATTTTTGGATAGTAAAATGTACAATAAATGGCCATTGTTGAGAGAAAACATTGTTAGTCTTTAATAGCAATGCCAACAGTGACTATAAGACAAGCATGCTTGAAATTAAATGAACAATTATGGTGCACTCACCCACGGACTTTGGCAGAGATGTTGTATATGCCAGGGAGTAGAAGGCGATAGAAGTCCCCATATTGACCTGTAGTCAGATTGTGCTTGATGCCTGACACCACAATACTGACATTGGACAGGGCATTGCCATTGGTTGCCTCTCTCACATAGCCACGCACTCCTATATGGACCTAGGAAATAGCAACTTTGTATTAAGAGTGGATATCCAAAATACAAGTGGATATACAAAAATGATGAAACAATAACCACAGTTAATTTATAAATTAGTGATTATAATGTTAATGTGTGCACCCGTAATAGGCAATTGTGAGAATTAATTATTACAGTTTCCATGTAGGCCAGCAGCGGTTCCCTGTTAAGATCCCATTCTCTCTGAAGCTGGGAGGCAGGAGGATATTTGCAGCAGCTCAGCTCAATTGTTATTTCCAGACAGTTCCCATGGAGGTAGTTGTAGTCCTGCATCCCTCCTATATGACAACACATTAGCAAAAGAAAACAAACTCAAGTAATTCAGTAATAGAAATTAAATTATAAATAGTTTGCTATGGCCGGGTGGGGTGGGGTGGCCACAAAAACAGCCAACATTAGTATCAGCAGTTTTGCCTTTATAGTAAGTACCGTAGACTTACGGTGTTCCGTTTTCCCACTTTAACTTATGGTGTACCGTACACTTCACGTAAAACCCGTCACAGAAATCAAATTCCGTCACGGTCCAAAAGATTATAAATACTGGTAGATAGTGTGTTTTCTCCTGCAGGCTTTAGAATTGCGCTGGGAGAGAAAAATATGAATGGAGTTCTATGGGATGGACCAGTCCATATGGGAAAGAGCGTTTTATAACTTATTTAAAAAACTTAAAAACATTTAAATTAAAGAATAACAAATGGAAGTATTGATCAAAACATAATTCTATACCAAAACTATGTTTGTAAAACATTTCTTTTGTATATCAGCTAATGTTTTTCGAGCAAAAGACACTAACGAACAACTGTCATGTCGCGTCACTTTTCCTTGGCTCAAAAATGTATAAATATGTATTCAATTACATCAAACAAATTATTATAATGTAGTGTAAGTATCCTGCAAGAGTCTTATGTTCATGTTTGTCGCGTTCTGTCCGGCACACTATTTTTAATACGCATTTTGCTATTAATGCCCCGGCTGCGGTTATGTTCGGTCACCTTGGAATAATGTATAATACGACAGCGTATTTATAGAACTACACTGCACTATAACCTAGTATTTTTGTAGATGCTTTGTGGATGTCACGACCCAGCCTATACATCCAGGTTTCCTTTTAAATGAAATACGTGAGAGAGTATACAACTGCGGTTATTGTCATCAAACCAATCTGACAGCTATTAATAGTATCAAAAAGAAATTAATTAAAATAATTTGATATAAAAATTTCGATTTTTTTTTTTTTGCTTTAATATGTTCGA